>BQNB010012948.1:0-78134 GCA_026074375.1 Tanacetum coccineum
GTTATGGCCTGTGAGTTGCCGTTGATTGGTATGGGTAAGCTTGTTAAGCTCAATATCTGTATGGATTTAGGATATGACTGGGCTTGGGTAGCCCCGGGACCAGAGAGGCAGTAGGTTGCCTCCGGCCGGTGCCCTTACAGTCACTGAGGATGCTCCTACGATTGATGAGGGTGATCAGGCTATTTTGGCACCCATGCAGGCACTTCAACAGCCACCACTACCACCTCCAGTTGCTACTAGGACTATGCCCTAGAGATTGGGGAGACTAGAAGAGGAGGTACAGGGACTACGTAGAGATATCGGGAGCTTACGTGGACTTGTAGAGATATCGATGACCGATCAGGGGAGATTCTCCATATGGATGATTTCGTGTATGACACAGCTGATGGATGCTAGTGGGCTGACATACCAGGCATTCGATAGGACTTTATGAGGGAGCTCACCTATAGCATTCTAAAGACGCATCGGGCAGAGGACTGGTGAGGCTAGCACCTCTGCAGCTCAGCAGGACCCACAACAGCCAGACCTATGATCCCTCATATTTTGTATATATATCATGGTATGACATTTTGACTTGTTTGTGTATGATAGAACAAGACTGGCAGTAAGTTCAGCAGCGTAGTTCATATAACGAAACCAAGCAGGATATTCACAACGAATGCATGAGTTAGAATGAAAGGAAGTTGAAGAAAAGTCTAACTTAAAGACTTCGCTATAAACAAAAGTGCTTCCCGGGAGACAACACGGAATGTTATTTAATGTTATCGAGTCTGTCTTCCCAGACATCAACACGGCATATCCGCTTCATACCATATGACGTATTGATTGTCTGGATGTTATTAGTCTTTATTTTTGTATGCACTTTAAAAATATTATTGTCAGTTCTGGCAATACGGTGTATTCATGCGCATGATACGGCGTATTCACCAAAAGTGACCCTTATTTAGTTTGTTTAGTTTAGTTTAAAATAACCGTAGGTACCAAGATAGGAATACACGTTCTTTTTCCTATGTTTTATACAGGACCTTGGAAGCAAAGAAATATCGACAAATACTGATGGAGAATTTACAAATCTGGAGATCTTGAAGTGTTGGAGTCTTAAAACTTCAAGGCGGCTGTTCAACACGTAATCTTGCTCAATAAAGCTACATGGAAAATCTACTGAGCAAATATCAAGGGAGTTTCTCATTTTAATTATTTTTTAATTCCCGTATTCTTAATGTTTTATTTATACAACGAGGACATTGTATAATTCAAGTGGGGGGGTGGGAATTAGAATGTTTACTTGTCCTATTTTTCACACTAAAATGCTTAAATTATGCTCAAATTTAATTTTTATTTTCAAGCATACTTTTGTGAAATTACTTGATACATAACCCGCACACAATAACCCTTGTTAGATATTGTGAGGATTTAACCTTTCTGTTTGTTTACCCAAATTCCACAAAATATGAGTGTGCCGGTGATGTTGTAGTCTTTAGAACTTGGCTTGGTATATCACTCAAGACCACAGTGATGAGTATTATGGATTTAATTGGAGTAACTTGTTTAAATTGGTAAATTTTTAGGATTACACCTAAATCGCCTTTCCATGTTGTTTATTAACTAACTACATCGGTTAGTTAACCTCCCGTTTAAACCTTTTGTTTACTCTCACTTTAAGAGTAAGATTCCCCTAGAACAACCCATAGAGCCAATCCTTTAGGAATTACACCAACTATTTGTTTTGTTACACCCTTATACCTTAACCTACCCTGTTAGATTAAGTTTAATTTACAGTTGCTAGTTGCTTAAAGTGTAAAGTTTGTATTTCCCGAGTCTTGTGTCATTTTCTATCTTTGGTGCGGTTGGAAATTTGCACATTGCAAATGGGAATGTATATTAGTAGTCAAAATTCATGTGATTTTACTACCATCACAAATATTGGTGAGTCCGAAGAACGAAGAACTATCGAAGAAATTATCCCGAATTATTATGATCGTGAAGATGGTGAAACTACACCGAGATTTGAAGCATAGTTAGCAAAAAGATAATAATAATGAAAAAAGGGAAAGTTTGAAGATAATCGTTTCGCAAGAGCATTACCGAAGGAATTACACGAATGATCGATTATTCGTTGATACGCAACAAAAATCAACGATGTAAATTATTATACAAAGTGAAAGATATCGCCACTTGCCTTGAAGAGTATGTAAAGTTTTGGGATGATTAGGAAGTTGACCGTTACGGGAACGCTAACTTAGGTTGTTGTTTTTGATCTATGATCATGACGTTGTAAATAGTTGTGTCTTTATCATGGTAACGGTCAGGAAAAAGTGTCTAGCAACTTGTATTTTAAACTTAATCTATTTGTTTCGTAATTTTTATTTAACAACAATTTACTTCCCTCTCACCTAATGATTAGCCATTGGTTTTACGCGAATGAGGATTTGTTCGAGCGTGCATGTCTATTCCGTCGTTACGGCCATGTATGCATGTCTCAGCTGCCTCGTTGGTTTAGGCTTTTGGTGTGCGTGTTAGAAGGGTTCCTACCCTATATCATTCTTCATCCTAACCGTTGGTTAAATTCAAATGGGTATGTGATTGAACACACATGTCTATCCCGGCATTCCGGGTGTGTATGTGTGCTTCAACTGCCTTATTGGAGTGGTACTTCTGGTGAAAGATTGTAGAATGATCAACCGTTAGCCTTTCCATACAAAAAACCTATATTTACCTTATGTAAACTGTTACTCCTTGGCCTTGTGGTGGAGATGTGTATCTTGCCAGCTTATGATAGAATATCGTCACGACCGAGCAATTGCAGCGAATTAGTTAACATGTACCACATCGATAGTTGAGTGATTTGAGTGTTTTTATTTCCTATTTTGTGAGGTGTTAGGTTGTGTATTGTAAATAGGATTAAATAGTGCCTTTAACGGAAAATATCCTTAAGGGATACATTTTTATAAACTTCTTAAGGCTACTTGAGGACAAGTAGGATTCAAGTGGGGGATATTTGATGACATCAAAATTAAAATCCTCTTTTGTATAGCATCAATTTATTCCCATGTTATTAAACCCCTTTTGTATAGTTATTGCTAAAGAGAATGTTACTTAAATCGTTTATATTTTGAGAACTTGCAGTAAATTATGGAGTATTGGTTAAAACTAGCAAAGGCGCGCACATTCTGGAGCTTGAAATGAAGATTATTTTAAAAAGGATTTACTATTCTGAAGACCAATATGCCGTATTTTTCAAGGAAGATACGGCGTATCTGTGCCTGCACTCACCAAAGACCACAAAAGGAATAAAGATCAATACGCCGTATCCAGAGAACTCAATACGCCATATTCAAGATATGTAATTCAGTATATATCTGGAAGATATTCAATGTGGTCCATGTGACATCTAAGAAATCTTAATACGCCGTAATCCAAGACATGGATTCGCCGTAATCCAACCGACTTTCTAGACCTTATAAAAAAAATTTTAGAAAACTCAAAAAAAGAGTTTTTTAAGGTATGTGCTAAATTATATTCTCGATACCTAACCATCCATCCAGGATGCTTTAGTGCTTCAGAGACCTTTTTAGGTTCTTCTTCAGAGAGAAAATCTACAAAGAGACATTCATGATCTAAAGCAGCACTGAGTTATTTGTCCATGGATCTTGTGAGCATTCCTGCTCCTGGATTACCAATGATATTTACAAGCTCAATGTGCTTGTCTTGAGACCATCTTTCTTCAGGAGCTGGAGTGACCATTGATGGAACATGTAAGGGTGGACTTGGGATTGTAGTATTTTATGCTGAAGTTTCCTCTATATTTGGAGAGGACAAGTGTTTAGAGATCTGAATGTATTCAGTGTTTGGGAGACTATCAAAGATTTGTTCATCATTGGTGTGATTGGAAAGTTCAGAATGATCATCATTTAAGATTTCATCATTTTGAACAGGTTAATCATTTTGATCTGTGTGATCATTTTGATCAGATAAAACTTTAGTGTCAAGAACTACTAGTTCAGGACATTCATAGGGTTCTATGAAGGACACATCATTGCTATTTGTTTGATACCTTTGAGATGGTTCATAAGGATGAAGATATTCATCAGGTGGATATCTTTCTGATTCAGCAATGTTGATGTTGTCAACTGAGGGTTTTGAGAATTTGATAGCCTTAGGGGTTTCAATAAATGTGATATGATAGGTTTCTTCAGTTTGTTGTCTTCTAGTGTTGAAGACTCTGGATGCCTTGGAAACAAGTGAGTATCCAAGAAGATAACCATCATCAGCTTTTTCATTAAATTTTCCCAAATGATCTTTATGATTGTGGATGTAAGCTGGACATCTAAAGACATAAAGAAAACTGATGTTTGGGATTCTCTTACGAAAAATTTCATAAGGAGTTTTGAGATGTCTTTTCACAATGGTGGATTTGTTTTGAAGCTGGCCCTATGATGCTTTCCCTTTTCACATGATGAACATGGTTTATCTTTTGAGTATACAAGTGAGGAAGACCAATAACAAGATTTTGTTTTGCTAGTTTGTTGATTGTTTTGAAGTTTAGATGAGCAAGTCTTTTATGCCAAAGCCAGTTGAGATTTTTAGAAGCTTTGGCAAAGAAACAAGATTCTTGAGTAGAAGATGTCATGTCAAGAACATATACATCTCTTACTCGAGGAGCAATCATAATAATTTCCTTGTTAGAGTTGAAGATTGTTCCTCTTTTCTCATCAAACTAAACAATATATTTAGCATCACAGAGTTGACTGATGCTAATTAAATTGTATTTAAGACCATTTACAAATGATACCTTTGTGAAAACTATACTATTACATTTGATAGAGCCATAACCTTTAGTTGTGCATGTAGAGTCATCTCCAAACACCACTTTAGGTCCTGGTTGTTCCACATATTTGTGCAGGTAACTTTTGACACCAGTCATATGCCTTGAGCATCCACTGTCCAGGTACCAAATGGGCTTCCTGATGTCACACTGCACAAATATGTTCAACTGGTTAGTTTTGCTTAGAAACCTACCTTTTAGTGGGAGTCTTGGATCTGTTAGCATTTGATGATTCAGCTCTAGTTGATTTTAGAGCTTCAACCTTTTTGTCTTGTAGTGCTTCACCTCTTTTAAACCATTCAATGTCATAGTGATCAGTTGTGGTATGATTTGGACTACCACAAGCTTCACATTTTTTGAAGGCATGTTAAGGATTTCTTAGATTAATCTATCTTTCTAGAGAGATAATCCTGTTATGACTATTTGTGTCATGATCATAACTTCCACGTAACTTACATATGGGATAGTATAAACATTCATTGGATAAATGATTTATACCACCATAGTGAATGCAAGGTGGAAAGAAGCGTTTTGATGGTCTTGGGATGTTAGGTCTTGAAAACATTATACCCAGACTTTTGAGATGTTGAGACATGTTCATGGTAGAAATGTATTCAGCATGATCGCAAGTCCTGTGATCAGTTCTCTCACACTTTTTGCAAAACAAAACCTTATAACAATTTTTAGTTAGATGATTGTTTAGGCCACACAGCTCACAACTCTTTTTGAATTGTGTTTTGTATTTGTTTTGAGGTGTGTGTTGTGATTGATCATTTTTTAAGTTAGATGACTGGTTCTTGTTAAATTGTAACTTTAAGTTATTTAGTTCTTTCATTACAATAGCTAAGGGATGATCATCTTCAATTTTCACACTCTTTAGTTTACCAGCAGGAGCTGAGTGAACTTTTGAAGCTGAAGAGCTTTTGTTACCCTTAGCAGGAGCTAGGGATGGTTCATTTATTATGACACTTTTTAAAGCTTCAGCTTTGAATGTGGATTTTGACCTCAAAATTAATTTGATAGTCTTTGGTCCAGAAATAGGTTCAGCACCATCCAACTTCTTCAGTGGAGGAAGAGGGGTGCTATAGAATGAAGATTCATCTGATGAATCATAATCAGTCGCTGAAGAGTCAGTGACAGCAACTGAATGATCAGTTGTGTTTCTTTGTGACTTAGATGGGAGTATCCTACCAGTATCATGATTTGGCAAAATAAAACCTTCAGCTTCAGACAACTAGGGTCTTTCAACACCAGGTATGGTCACTTTTGTGTCATTAGCTAAAGATTTTACAAAACTAGGTCTTTTAGCCCTGAACTGGAGGAATCTTTAATGAGTTGATCAATTCCCAGAATTCTCTGCTTTTGAGAGGGAATTTGTTCACTGATATACTGATTTACTTTGTTAGAACTGTTAAGCCATGTTTCAGTGATTGCTTTTAGCTCTTTTAGTTCAGTTCTTAAGTTTTTATTCTCTTTAAGAATTTCAGTGTTTACATGCTGCATGGTAAGAAAATTAAGTTTTGCTTGTTTTAATACTAAAAGATGTTATTTTCATGCATTCAGTTCATGAACAAGATTTCTATGTTTTGACAAAAGGTTACTTCTTTGTTCTTCAACATAGTTAAGATCAATACACAAATAATCTAGACAGACTTTTCTATCATCATTATCTTCCATTTCAAGAAGAGTGTGTACCTTTCTCATAGAGATCTTTACCCATCACCATTTCTGGCACCTTCTTTGCTGACATCATTATTTTCTTCAGCTAGTACCATGAGTACTTTACTTCCACCATCTCATTGTCATCTGATGACACTTCTTCTTCATCCCATTCATAGGCTTCAGCGATAAGACCTTTGTTCTTTACCATAGAGGCTGAAGAGCTTGAACTCAAGAGAGCCAGTTTAGCCTTGACTTTGTTGTATTTGGCTTCAAAGTCTTTGGTAGGTCTTAGTTCAGGTTTGTGCTGTGAAGAACTGAGAGGTTTTGATTGAAAGGGTGACTGATATGTGGAGACTGAAGTTGTTGACCAACAGTCTTTTGCAAAGTGATCTTTCTTGCCACATTTGTGACATTTAGTTTGGTCAGTTGCTTTTGCACTGCTGGACCTTTGAGTACATTTCTTGAAGAATCTTTTATATTTTGCTAAAAGAGATCCTGCTTGGCATTTTTCCTCCAGATCATTTAGATACTCATGACTGATTCTTGTATCCTCTTCATCATTAGGACTATCTTAAAAGTCATGGATAATAGATGAAGAGAATAAAGCAGTTGACAGAGGTGTTGCAGAGACAAGAGATTTGTTCTTTTCAGTCTCATAAATACTGTTTATAAGGTTTTCTTCATATTTAAGTTTACCAAATAGAGAAGCAAGCTCAAAATCTTTCACATTATTTGTGTTTCTGAGACTTTGGCTGAAACTTAGCCACTTCTTTGGTAACCCATTTATAAAACCAGTATTTATCTCAAGCTTTGAAAGTTTGATTCCATCATTTACTAGCTCATTCATCAAAGCTTTATATATGGTGAAAGTTTATGTTAGAGATTCACCTTCTTTGAATTTGAAGTATTATAGCACAATTTCAGGTCCATGACCTTACTTTCTTTCACATCAGAGGGGCCCTCATGATATAGTATCAGATCATCCCATGTTGATTTAGCTGTTAAGCAGTTTATGACAGAATTCATTTGGTCATCTGGAAGGACAGACATGATGAGACTTTTGAGTCGCTGATCTAAGTTAGCAGCCTTTCTCTTATCTCTAGTTCATTGATTTTCTAGCTTTCTTTGACCAGCTGTCATAGGGACAAAAGGGCCATTTTTGATGATATTTTCAAATCGAGGTTCAATACCAATAATGTGGCACATAAACCTCTTTTTCCAGTTGGTGAAATTTTCCACCTCTAGTACAGGAGCAACATTAAGTTGGCCACCCCTATACTCAAAAGTTTGTAGTACCACTACTGCTGCCATTTAAGATGGATCTTGATTTTAAAAATCTTTGAGCCTTTATATAACCTTTTTTACAAGATTTTATAAACCAGAAGGCTCTGATACCACTTGTTGGTCCTTTGGAATCTGATATAAGGTTTATCAACTTTAAATTAATCAGATTCCATGACAACAAAGTGAGTTTTAAACAAATATATATAAACAATATAAAGAATAAGTTTAAAACACACATAAGTACTTTTCAACGTATAGACTTTCATTAGAATCAAATAAAGAATCTACGACACACCTTGATTGCGGAATAACAAGGTGGTTGAATAACAATTGGGGTGTTATCTCCTTCGAACTTAAACTTTAACCTATATTAAGAGTTTAAGAAAACAAATTTGTTATGACCAAAACTGAAGCTTCAGCTTTCAGTGGTACTAGTCAGTTTGTTTGAGAGATAAATGAACTCTTCAATGTGTTTTCACATTAATTGGAAGAGATAACATTTACTCTGGGAATCTCTTTCCTTTTATAGACAAAGAGATTAGGGTTTACAAGTTAACCTAGTACGCGTGTCACACATCTAATGAGTGGTTGAGATAACATTAAATGTTGACATGCTTTAGAGTACCAGGTACAGTCATTTGAGGAAAAGAGAATGTACTTCTCTGCTGACTTTAGAAGCACATTTTCTAAAGGAGATTGCTTTTTTCTTTTTGGCATAAAGCAATCTTTTTCCTGCCTTGTAAACCTTCTAGAAGTGAAACTTATATTTCAGCTTCTATTAAGGAGATAGACTACGTTTAGCTTGGAATTATCAACCAAGCTGAACTGAAACTCCAACCAAGGGCCTTCTTTAGTTTCTGTACCACTGCATACACTGAAGTGAAGATACTTCACAGTCTTCTAAGGACCTGAAGAGTTGATGCTGAAGGAACTTTAACATCTCAAACTGAACTACTTCAGCTTGAGTAACTTAAAGGATTTTATGTTTAAATCTACTGAAAGACTAAAGGGCTCATGAACTGAACCCAACACATTTCTTGAAAAAACATGGTTTGTTGATTTGCTTTATTAGATCTTAAAATGTTTTAGGGGTTTTGCTGATTATGCTCTCTAAGTCATTGCAGTTGCCCGAAGAGTGATCATTTAGGGTTTCAGTGTTTTAAGAATCGATACCAGAGTTTCCCGCCATCTGATTTGTTAATGCATGTCATGTATTTCTTTTTCTTTTTTTTAGACAGTAGATTGGTATATATTTGTTTAAGGGTTTTGATAAGTTTAATATGTGATCGCAATTGCACATTGTATATGGTTTGTTGCAAGTTGTGTTCCATTTTTTGCTTTATATGATGTTAGTAGATTCGTGGATGTGTGTTTCTATTTTTTTAGCCTTTGTAATTTTATACGTGTTTATAAACTTTGTGGTTATAAATGCTTTGTCATGTCGTTTAGAGCCTTATATGTGATTACAAGTGGTGATTTTATAGATTTTAATGTTTGAAGTTTCCTTTGTTTTTATAGATAACAAGTGCTTAACGATGTATCATGTTGCAGTAAATTGCGTGTGCGAAGGTGCAATGTATCATGTTGCAGTAAATGATTCCTTGGTCATAATCTGTTGTTTTTTTCAAATACATGTGTTGGTGAGTCTCGAAGTTTGACCAAGTATCATTATATTCATGCTAAATTTTGAGTCTCCCAGTTTATTTTCAATCAGGGTAATACTATATGGATTTAGGTATGGTATTTAATGAACTTATGCATGTATTTACGAATGCGTCTGCCCGCGTGTGGCATGTGTTTCTTCTTTAAATTTGTTTTGGACAGTAGTTGTTGGGCTATGATGATTTGTTCGCACTTTGCATCTAAATTTTTTATGTGACAAAAGCTTTTAGCCATAAAATTTAACCAGGTTTTGCAGCCCATACGAACAAGGTCTTAAATATACTTAAGTATGATAATTTAGAAATTGTTCATGTGTTGTATTTAGACTATCTGATCAATTTAAAGTGGATGTACAAATGTTGGCGTGTAAAAGATGAGAAAAATATATATCAAGGTTTTCTGTGATGCTTGCAAGGGAAGGTTTTCTATAAGCAAGAGCCTTAATTTGCCTTCTTAGAAGCAACAATTATCCTTGCATGCCTCATAGAAAACCTTGATATCTATTTCTCCCATCATCTTCACGGCAACATTAGTAGGCTCACTTTTATGCATACGCTAAATGTCGACAAAACAATTTCACAAGTGAACGACGATTGTTTCATAGGAGATCGTGACACATAATTTGCTCTATAAACGGGAGAAGATCCTTGGATTGGCTTGGTTTATTATTTTGAGATGCAAAAACAACCCAGGTATTTCAGTAATTAGATGTTTACAATTCTTACGTGGTTACGTTTTACTTATATTATCAACTGATGCGAGACTCGCTGTTAAAATGATTTATACTATTTTGATAGCTATTTAATTTTGTTGCATTTAGCTTTCTACGTCATTCTTAGATAGAAAAACTGTGAATCGAAGTTAATTTTATGCATAAAAGTGGTAAATAATAATTCTTTTAATTAAATATCTTTTTTTTTCTCCGATAGAAAACGTTTGCTCTCCACTATCTAACTCCTAGAGATCGATGACATAAATGATGATATAAATTAGGTGACAAAATGATGATAACGTTAGATGTGTTATCATATTGAAAAGAAAAGGACGATGTCTATTTTTTTATAAGCTGCCGATGATAGTTAGAAGACTTTGTTTTACAAGTTTTAGAATATAATTGTTTAATGGTTTCAGCTGATTGGTTAACGTGTTATGTGTTGGTTTCTTTTTCGATTTATATACCATTTGGGATTTATAGCTCTAGAATATGGACCACAACATATGTTAATGTCACATTTACGCGGTTAGACACGATTTTAAAATGTATATAATAGTGAATGAGACATTAACTTATGCAATAACTAACTAAACGGACACCCTATTAAAAAATGTAGCCTGCAGAAAATGTCCTTGAAAAAGAGTAATAACTGCATTTAAAATATCTTTACGGCTAAACCAGGAAAGCCAATTTCATGCTGGGAAAGAGCGACATTTATACTGCATGCAATATGAGTGAATGTAGATGCTTCGCGATAACGCGTGGATGAAAATCCCAATTTATACTATTAGCCGAAAGCCTAGTCTTCTTACCTTTAGGTTTACCAAAAAGTGTGGATATAATCTACCAACATCTCACCTCTCAAACCCTCCTCAAGAAATTGTCTACATTGTCCAGCCCAGCAAGAGCTTAAAAAAAGGCCCATTGTTGAACGTGTGCATGTCCAGCCCGGAAACAATCAGTCACTCACTCACAGACAAATCTTAGAGAGAGAAACAAACCTTTAAGAGAGAGAGAGAGAAAAACAAAATCGAAGAGAGCTTAATATTGAAGACGAACATCATTACACACACACACACACTCAAAACACACACACAAAACACACACATTTATATAACCATCATTTCGAGTAATTATTTTTCATACTATCAATCTCACTCGATTCTATTAACAAAAATTTTCTAGGGCACAGTTTTTCAACTTTTTTGCAATTAGGTTAAATTAGTGTAATTAGGGTTAGGGTTAAGGCGTGTGAGGGTGTGATTGAGGCGTGTGGTGTTTGGAATTCAGGTAATTTGTTCTCTAACCCTAGAATTATGTGATTTTTGTAAACCCTAGAAATGAAATTATCGTGAATTATTGTGATTATGTTATTGGAGTGTTGTGTGATTGAATGCATGGTTGTAATGTGAGTTAATGATGCTCAGTTGCGTTAGGATAGTGCATTTTGTTACGGTTTGCGTTGATTAGCGAGATTATGAATGAACTGTGTGTTGTGACTGGCTAAGGGAAGTTGAAATTCGAGAAACGGTTTGATAGTGTTGCATTGATTTAGTAATTGAATGAGATGTATGTTAAATAGTGGTGACGTGGATGTTCCATATTGGTTTAGGTTTAAGAGCAAACACGCAGAATTACCATAAATAGTATTGATCGTCTTTTGCTATAAGCGTGCATAAATATTACCCTCTAGGAATGGAAGTATTTTGTGTTATTAATATTAGTCGAATGCTCAGACCTACTCACTGACTCACAAGGCACAAATAATCTGGTTTAAACTTATATTGCTAAAAAGCACATAGGTTACTCGCGTCTTCATAGTATCAGGCTATTCCTGACTTCCTGTACTACGTAGTTTTTACTTTTTAGTGGTAAATGTTTGTTGGATGTGGGATGTATGTCTCTTTCTGTTTTATCGTCTTTGTGATTAACAACTTGCTTGATATTTGATGATTATGTTTGGTTCTGGTTTCAAAATGGTGATTAAACAACTTGCTTGTATACAAGTTATTTCATACACACATTGTACATTGCCGTTTGAGTGTTTCATAGGCTGATAGTGATGATAATAAATACTAACATACCCCTTTCTGAGATTAGTTTGCAAACTTGCGGAAGATTCGTAGGTTTTAATACTATTTTACTATTTTAGAAGTTTAGCATGACTAGTTAAGCACACATGGGAATATGGCATCCAAGGTATTTTCCGACTAGTTGAAATGACAACTGATTCTAGAAAACCCGAACACCTGTTATTTGTGAACATGTTTATGTTACATATGTCCTATGTTTATGAATTTTGTAATCAAAGTCTAGGATTAGTTTTAGACGATGACCCGTTGGCACAACTTTATTAAGATGTGTAGTGTATGAATAACTACGTGCTTTAGTTATATTAGATTCCGTACGTTTAGGGTTCATAAATAGTTATATAAGTGGACCTGAATTCTCTTTCACATATTGGGTAAACGATTCATGTTTTTTTTAGTGTCTACTGCTTCTCAGCTTAGTTGTGGCTACTCTATTATACTTGATCATATCTTTTTCACTATCCCGACTGCTTTTTTTATCAGCCTGTAACTCATGCAATCTCACTTTTAATTAATCGATTGATTTTCGTCCCAATGTTTTAGTATCCCCCAAATATAATACGTAATTTTTTTCTTCTAAATAGATGTTATCTGATCTTTTTGCTCTAAAGGTTATTGAAATATAGATTTTTAGGCAGCCTCAATGCAACTGATTGAGCATGAACAACTTTAGCTAGATCACTTTATGGCATATGTTATTTTGTATGTCTAAAGATTCATTTTCTGCCTGGGTTATAAAAAATTTCTTCTGTGTGTTTGCTGGTATTGTTTCTCACATACACACAGTAGGTGCTTTAAGTGGGTATGCATGGATGTACTTCAGGAATTGCGCTTGTAGTCAATGCTGAACTTGATTCCATGGGAGGAGTTGGGATTTCTTCAACACCATCTCTGCAGCAATCTTCAGATCTTGAGAAAACTCAAGCAGAACTTAGGTAACAGCGGTTTTCTTCTCTGTGCTGCGAACTTCTTATTCTTATTAAATCAAGGTGATCATAAGAGTGTCATTATTTGTTGCAGGCAAACATTCAGCGCTGCCGAAAAGTTTAGAAGAGAATTAGAATTTCTGCAGAGTGTATGCTGATTGACTTATAATTTATCTTCATGTTACAAATCATTTCAGTATAGACGAGTGATAATTTATTGTATTTTTGCAGGGTGGAGACCCATTAGACTTGAAGCCTGCAAATGCGGCGTCAGTTAGCTTTCAGTCCACATCACCGATTGAGCGACATCCCGAGCAGTTTGTGACTAGGTCTGTATCTAGTGTAAAATAATCAATTGAATATATAGTTTCCTGCAAAAAAATCTTCCAAATGATTATTGATAATCTATTTTATGTTGCTGCAGTGAAGCAAAAGGTAGTTCTGCAGAAAGTAGCGGTAGATTAGGGGCTCCTTCGGTCTGTGAACCAAACAGTGCTGATAATCTTATGCTATTTGATGGGGACAGCAAGTCAAATGATCTCGAAAAGAGATCTACGATCTTAGAATTGCCTAAAAAATCATATAGGCGTAGGGTTAGATCTCGGCCAAGTCGTTCAAGTTCTACCGATGCTTTTCGACATGTGTCCAACGATTCAAGCTCAAAGCCTAAAAGTCCAAATGCTAATGTGGATCTTAAAAATTCTGTTAGTCATTTAGAAAATGACTTAGATGGTATGCCAGCTGTACAATCATCCCTTGGTCCTGCACATGGTCCATATTCTGGTGTTTTAAATGTTAATGATGTACAAAACACCCGAGAGAATCACCATGATCTGCTATCAAAATCTGATGGTCGAGATGCTCCACTCACAATGGCTTCTACAGAACCTGAATCTGTTTTGGGTATGGAGCAGGCACATTTGACAGATTCCAAACGCCCTCTTAATGCAGATATAGAGGTATCTGAATCTCCTTTTCCGGGTCCAGCCAATGGTTTTGGAAATACAGAAGAGATAAAAAGCAGACATGATGATAGCAAGTCATCATGCATCCAAAACAGTAGACGTTTTGATAATTATAACGGGCCATTAGAGCAAAATTTGAAAGGTAATGATGTAGGTGCTGAAAAGAATGATAAGTTATTGAATATTGACAAAGACAGTTCTGATATATGTCATTCGACTCAAAATAAAGATGGGTCTGCTATGAAGGAAGAAGGAGGTGTGAAAGGATCTGAATCTGCATTGCACGCTGATTTTAACAATTCTGTCCGTATTAAAGAAACAGAAAGAAAAACCAGCATTCTTGTTGGCCCCAATTCCTTATCTCAAGATGAAAATGCTTGCAGTAGCAGACCTCAGGGTTTAAATGATACCCATTTTCAGGAGTCTACTGATGGTGCAGAGCAAAATGCATGCTCTCAGGACAACTTGAAATTGGCAACCAAAGAGCGTGAAGACTCTATTCTGGAAGAGGCTCGGATTATAGAGGTATTTTCATGGATACCAAGCTTTAGAAATTTGATCATAACCCTATAAATGTTTCCTCTATAGCTTATTTGAGATGTATTTTAAACAGGCAAAACGTAAGAGGATAGCTGAATTATCTGCTAGACCTTTGCCACTGGAGGGACGTCTAAAGTCTCATTGGGATTTTGTTCTTGAGGAAATGTCATGGTTGGCCAACGATTTCGCCCAGGTGTGTTTTTAAGGAATCAATGCATCATTTTTCTTTGGTCTGTAATAGTATATTAATTGATTAGTAAAAGCTAGTTCTCTTATCATTTGTATTTTTGTTTGCAATTCAGAAACTTATGTGGCCAGTTTGTGTAGCTTTTTGTGATTCTTAGTTTCTATTTATAAACAGGAGCGCCTTTGGAAGGTAACTGCGGCTGCTCAAATTTCACGGAGAGCTGCTTTTGCTTCGCACCTAAGATTGCAAAGACAAGTTTCAGTGCAAAAACAAAAGGAAGTGTCCCACACATTGGCAGAAGCTGTCTTGCAGTTCTGGCACATGATACAGGTCTTCAAACAATTTTTTAACTGCTAATGCGAAAAATTTATGTGAAATGATCAATCACAGCGGTAGATTTATTTTGAGTTATACACAGTATACTTTTGTCACTGAACTCCTATTGCTGAATGACTAATGTTTATTCTAAAATAATTTTCTAAAGCTAGATTCTAATAAACTTTCCTCATTAGTAACTCCCAAGCTTTAGAAATGGTCTTTAGATTATTCTGTTATTCTGTATATCATCTTTTCCATTGGCTCTATATTTGATAAACCATGTGTTATCTTTTTGGTCAGATAGACTAATATTGGTTGATATTAGGAAAACCAAACCTGATATTGTTACGTTTACAGATGAAATGCAAAGGACAGGAGTCTCATAACCATATAAAAGATCATGAAGTTGGGATTCAGAGATATGCAATGAAGTTTGTGAAACATAATAGCTCTGAAGCTGAGCACAATGCAACTCAAGCACCTGTGACTCATGATAGTATTTCTGATCTAGGCATCATGGACCATTCATGGGAAGATAACCTGACAGAAGTATGGACTACACTTACTATACACACCAGTTGCCTTTTTTTGCTACTCCATGCGACCTATAAAGTTTGCGCACCTTTTTTAATGTTCTGAAATAGTTGTCTGGTTTAATAATGAATTCTATATTACCCCTAAGCGAATTTTTTTCACATACTCAAAGAAAGTATTAATTAGTGGTCCAATAAACAATCGTTTTGAGGCGGTGGGAGTATATGTGATTGGTACACGAACACAATGGTACAAATAGGACCATACCACAGCACTCGATAGTTCCAACACCAAGATTTGATGCTCTTCAATGGAAATAACATTCCTTTGGATATTTTGCGTAGATTTGTACATCTGTATTTCTGCTTTTAACTGGCTTGATATAAACTTTAGTTTTGTGGAATGCAGGAGAACCTCTTTTATCAAGTACCACCTGGTGCGATTGAGGCCTACAGAAAGGCTATTGATTCTCACTTGCTACAGTTTGAGGTAAAACACGTCAGATAATTATAGCATGTTATTCTTGCAACCATTGTGGAACTGGCTTCTCTTATTTTCACGCAATCTCACCTTCCAGAATTGCTTTCTATGTGTGTGTGTATATATATATATATATATTGAGGAATTATTATTATTTAACATAGGAATGAATTCCCATCGAACTAGGATTGAGTCTCGAAATATTTTATCTTGTATCGAAACTGTTGTTTGGAGTGCTTTTGTAGAAGACTGAAGTAGGATAATAATGAACTTGAAAAATAAATCACACATTTATATTACATTGGTGGTTTAGATTTTTAATCCTTTTAATTGTATATCGGTTGCGTGAAACTGGACTGAACATGTGAGATGGCGTAATTGGAAATTAGATTCTTAGATCTGGGACAGCTGGGTTGACCACTTAATTGAAAATATATGAAAAAAAGAGAATTCACAGATTAGTTAACAGTTGGCATGGTAATTTTTATGGACTCTATGACTAAATCTTCTGTTTCTATAATTTGTCATAGAGAGAAGTATGAGGATATTTGAAATGTAATATTTGTTATTTACCTTCTAATATGGAAGAACGAGACTACGCGAGTCGAGAGTTATTTGGTTAAATGGCTAAGGCTTTTATGAGTTTCTTAGCAAGTTGTTGGGTTTTATATGTAGATAAGATTTTGATTAACATACAATATAGGCGGGTAATTAGAGCTCAATTAAGTTGATGGCAACATTGGTTACAAAACCTCAAAGGGTATATATTATTGTAATTGTAATTGTGTTTTGTACATTGGATTGTATATGTATTTATACTAATATTATAGCTTACAGACTAAGCAACCTATCATAACCTAATGGGTACGGCCCATCTATACAATTGGGCCGGCTCATCTAGTTTGTTCTAACACGCCCCCGCAAGCTAAGGACGGGCAACAACCTGCAACTTGGATCTTAGAAAGAGGAATCGAGGAGTTGGTAATGGCTTTGTAAAGATATCTGCAATTTGATCATGTGTAGATATATGTTGAACTCGAAGATCTCCTTGAGCAACCTTTTCCCGAACAAAGTGATAGTCTATTTCCACGTGTTTTGTACGCGCACGGAAGATAGGGTTAGCTGACAAGTATGTTGCACCAAGATTGTCACACCATAGTATAGGAGTTGAAGATGAACGGATACCAAGCTCATGAAGAAGAGCTTGAAGCCATGTAAGCTCAGCAACGGTGTCAGCAAGGGCTTTGTATTCAGCTTCTGTAGAGGAACGTGAAACCGTACGTTGTTTACGAGCGGTCCAGGATATAAGGTTTGAACCAAGATATATAGCAAATCCCCCCGTGGACCGTCGATCATCTGAATCTCCAACCCAGTCAGCATCTGAGAAATCTTCGAGAGAAGTATCGGGATTACCTTTCCATAGCACGTCAGTAAAAGCTTGAAGGGTAGAACCAGAAGAACGACGTATGAGCATACCATGTTCAACCGTACCATGAAGATAACGTAAAATCCGTTTAACTGCAGACCAATGATTCTCGGTCGGAGCATGCATATATTGACATACCTTGTTAACAGCAAAAGCTATGTCAGGCCGAGATAGGGTAACATATTGTAAAGAACCCACTACTTGTCGATATTTTACTGGATTAGAGAAAGCGGTACTATCATCTAAACTGAGTGAGCTCGAGGTAACCATGGGAGAAGACACGGGATTGCAGTTAGAAAGACCAGCACTTTGTAATAGCTCCAAAATATACTTCTTTTGAGATAGGAGAATGCCGGACACATGCGGAACAATTTCAATACCCAAGAAGTAGTTAAGTGGCCAGAGATCTTTTAATGCAAAAGCGGATCCAAGTTGACAAATTATATTGTCGATAGTGCCCTTGTTATTACCTGTAACAATGATGTCATCCACATATACCAGAATGTACAAAAGTGTGTCTCCACGCGAATAAATAAACAAAGATGGATCCGTTTTGGAGCCTTTGAAACCGAGATCGAAGAGAGCCTTGGAGAGGCGCTCAAACCAAGCGCGTGGGGCCTGCTTTAAGCCGTAAAGAGACTTATGAAGCAAACATACATGATTTGGTCGTTGTGGATCAATAAAGCCCGGAGGTTGTTTCATATAAACCTGTTCCTTAAGATTTCCATGAAGAAATGCATTCTGAATATCTAACTGGCGTAGTGGCCAGTCGTTAGTAACCGCAAGTGATAAAACAGCTCGAATAGTTGTGGACTTGACAACCGGGCTAAATGTCTCATGAAAATCTGGTTGTTGCCGACAACCTTTGGCAACAAATCTTGCTTTGTAACGAATGATAGCACCATTCTTGTCTCGTTCTGTATACCCACTTACCATCAACAACATTGGTAGTAGAAGCACGAGGTACTAAAGACCACGTTTCATTTTTCATGAGAGCATCATACTCTTCTTTCATAGCTTGATGCCACTCCGGAGAGTTGTTGGCAACGGTAAACGAGGTTGGTTCAGTGATGGTAGTGGGGAGGACGGTAGCATGATTTGCGGAAGGATTGTAGGGAACCCGTTGTTTGGGATTTTGACGAAGATTTGCAGGACGTTGCCGAGTGATGGGAGGTGGTGGTGGTGGTGGTGTGGGTGGTGGTGGTGTTGGTATCGATGTAGTCGATACGGGAGATGGTTGACCATTAGAAGACTCGGGAGAAGTTTGAGAAGTTGGACTCAAATGTGAAACTGATGATGGAGATGAAATCGGTGAGCGTGGTGAAGATGGACTTGGATGGTCAGTAGTAGGAATTACATAAGGTGATTCCGAGGAGTAATAGGGAGATGTTTTCGAAGGGGGTGGGGAAGTTGTTTTAGGGATATCGAAGGGAAATTGTGCTTCATTAAAACGAACATGTCGAGCAATATAAAGACGCTCGGTAGAGATATCAAGACAACGATATCCATGATGGGAGGGGCTGTAGCCAAGAAAGACACACGGAGTGGAACGGAAATCCATTTTGTGACGATTGTACGGACGAAGATGGGGAAAACATAGGCACCCAAAGACACGAAGAAAAGAGTAGTCGGGAGACCGTTTGAATATATGTTCAAAAGGTGACTTGTTTGTCGATGTGCGAGAGGGCATGCGATTGATTAGGTAAACAGCAGTATCAAAAGCATAATGCCAAAAACGTTGAGGAACACATGCTTGAGCAAGAAGAGTAAGACCGGTCTCCACAACATGGCGATTGCGACGTTCAACAAAGCCGTTTTGCTCACTTGTATGAGGACAAGATCGCCGGTGAATAATTCCTAGCGAAGAGAAAAACGAAGCTAAATTGCGAAACTCACCACCCCAATCGGTTTGAACATTCTTTAATTTTGTTGTGAATTGACGTTCAACCATTTGCACAAATGATTTAAAAGTGGAATACACATCAGATTTTTGAGCTAAATGATATATCCACATGTAACGAGAATGATGATCAACACACAACATAAAATATCTATGACCTTCAAAAGATAACAAAGGTGCGGGACCCCAAACATCACAATAAACCAAGTCTAAAATATTGTTACTTTGAAATCCAGATTCAAATAAAGGTAGTTTTGAATATTTTCGCAATGGACAAGAATTACAGAAACTTGACAAACTTTAATTTATAACGGGAATAGAAAAATTAGAAAGCATAGAATAACATTGGTAATATATGCTATATCTTATTCATTTAAGCGGTTTAGAACATGTCTGATAAGTCGTGCAAATCTTCATTAAACGCCGAACTTATCATTAAAATGATAAATAAGCTATCTTACAATTGAAATGAAGTTTTGCACCTCAAATCGAATCTGCAAGATCTTGTCTATAGAATTCACAAGCAATATATATTATAAATTTTCGGGATTCATTTATAACTTGTGAAAAGTTAATTACTGATGATGGTTTTTTACTCTCTTTAGAAAACCGGCAGTAGCATGCAAGAGGAAGTGGACACATCTTGCCATGATGCTGTTGCAGGTATTATAGTCTTGCTGTTAGACCTTTTATTAGTAATTTTACGGTTTTACCAGTTCAGGCTCTAACTATATGTGGACTTTGAATTTTGAAGATAATGCATTTGAAGAGGAAGAGGGCGAAACAAACACATATTATTTGCCAGGTGTGCATGAAGGCAGCAAATCCACGCAACCCACTCAAAAAAGAAGGAAAAATTTTCAGTTTTATGGCGGAAGAGCATATGAAATGGGAGGTGATTTGGCATTCGGTAGTCAGCCCTCTGTGTTGAGTGGGAAACGATCAGACAGCAATCTAAATGTTGCAATTCCAACAAAACGCGTGCGTACTGCATCGAGACCGAGGACTATTAGTCCATATAATGCTGGAACTTCTGGGAACATACAAGCACCAAATAGGACAGATGCTTCAAGTGGTGATACTAATTCCTTTCAGGATGAACAAAGTACTCTACATGGTGGGGCTCAAATACCGAACAACAATATGGAAGCTGAATCGGTTGGTGATTATGAAAAGCAGCTACAGTTCGACTCCATGGAAGTTTCAAATAGACCTAAAAAGAAAAAGAAGATAAAACATTCAGTATGTACATGTTCACTGTAGCTCTTAATTTTTTTAATTGCTGTGGACTAAATTTGTCTTATGGTGTTGCAGGGATCCACGTTTGAGCACAGATGGCAACTTGATTCTAATTTTCAGAATGACCAGGTATAATTTTGACTAACTAAATTATATATTTTTCTTTGTACCCGTATGCGCAGCTGTAAGTGATGAGGGTGTATAATCTAGTTGTTGAAGAACATTTTAGTGATGAGGGTATATGTCATATGTTATTTATAATAAAGACATAAAAAACTGGACTGAGTTGCAACTAAACTTGGTCTACTTTTAAGCGCTGTGACTGATAAAGGATAACTTATCCAATTTACTTAGATACTTGAACAACATGCTTCGTATAGTTTTTCAATGATTGTTTAGACGTTTGTTGGGACAGAATTGCAATTTATTTCATTCATATCCAGGCATGATGCCAATGTTTAAATTCAGATTGATGTTTCAATTGATATTTAATTCAACGAGATCTTATTATTTTCTATATTTTTTTCTATTAATGAAGAAGGATCACTCAAGAAGGAGACTGGATACACATCAATTTGACTCTAACGGAAGCAGCGGTATGGCTCTTTTTCTTCTCTTTTGTGTCTTTCGTAATTTGGAAATTAATTAAATGTGTTGTGTACTTATCTCGATAATACTTTATGTGGCATTCATTTGACAAGCTTATTATATTGGTTTTTCTAATTTCTTCTTCAGTGGCTTCTCAAATGAGTAATATGTCCAACCCAAATAAGATCATGAAATTACTTGCGCGTGACCGCGGTAGGAAAGTCAAAGCACTTAAGGTATTATGAAGTAACAAGTTTCAGTATTATATGTCACTCTCAAATTTCTCTTATGTGGTGGATTGATATATAATTATCTCTGCAGACACCTGCTGGGCAGCCAGGTTCAGGAAGTCCATGGTCATTATTTGAAGATCAGGTTAAACATTTTAGTTTCTTTTCTGCTCTCACTAGTTATATATATTTCTTTTTTGTTACGTTTATCTGTTGTTTGTGAGATGTCTTATAGATTTCTCTTTTCTTTGTCAGGCACTTGTCGTGCTCGTACATGATATGGGTCCGAACTGGGAACTTATAAGTGATGCCATAAACAGTACTTTGCAATTCAAGGTACCGTGTGCCAATTTTAATTCTTTTTTATTATTTTTAGCTTGATTAATTACTCTTTGTAATTTCAACATTCCTTTAATTGAGATTTTATCTTGTCTTGTATGTTTCATTTATTATCTTTAACCATCCCCTTAAAATGTTTTAACACTTTTAACTACTAATCTAGTCATGTATGATGATATGAAAAATTTTCTTTTTGCAACTTGTGCAGTGCATCTTCCGGAAGTCAAAAGAATGCAAAGAACGCCACAAAATATTAATGGATAGGAATACTGGTGATGGAGCTGATAGTGCTGAGGATTCTGGCTCGTCTCAACCTTATCCATCTACTTTACCTGGCATTCCTGAGGTAATATCTATAATTTATTTACTTTTATGTATTTTACATGATAGTATCTTAATTGAAATTGCATCCGTTAAAGACCCCTAATTGTTATGTCTCATGCAGGGCAGTGCACGACAATTATTTCAACGGTTGCAGGGACCAATGGAAGAGGATACACTCAAAACTCATTTTGAGAAAATTATTATAATTGGACAAAAACAACATTATAGAAGGACACAGGTGACCATTTTTCAGTCATTTTTCTATTTTAGTTGAAATTTTAGCATTATGACAAATTTCAAATTCTGAAGTCACATATTCTGATTCATTTTTATTGCGAAGAATGATAATCAGGATCCAAAACAGTTACAACAGCCTCATAGTTCACATGCATTTGCTCTTTCCCAAGTCTTCCCAAATAACCTTAATAATGGTGGGCCAGTCCTTACGTGAGTTATATCTTATTTCTCAAAGTTTTATTATATGTTCTTTGCTTTATACATGTGCTAATTTTCTGCCTCATTTTGCAATTAAGGCCTCTCGAACTATTGGAAGCAATGCCGCCAACCCCGGATACTCTCCCAGGTGGTTTCCAAGGTCCTCATAGTGGTGGCTTACCGCCAATGCTTCCGGGTTCTGGTTCTGGTTCCACCTCAGCACCTGCTTCTTCGGGTTCGGTTCATGGCAATAACCTTCCGGCTGGATCTTCTTCTCTGAATCCATCTGCTAGGTAATCCTGTTACTAAGTTGGGAGCAGTTGTTTCATCTAGGAGTGTTCATCCGGACGAACCGGACTGGACTGAGCCAGTCTAAATATATCTGGTTTCAGTGCGTAACTAGTTCTGTCCGGATCCATACAAACTAAGTAAGAACATGAGCATCTATAAAGAAAATTCATTGAAATAGTCAAATTGGAGATGACTATTTCCAAATTATCAAAAAATAATGTGTATGTGACGAATTAACCAACCGTTCCGCTAAGTGGTTTTGTGGACTGAACTTTTTTCCGAACCTAACCGCCTTCCAAAATCCAAAAGAATGTCAGAAAAGAAAACATATATAATTACGAAAAAATAGTCAATCCCGCAAATAAGAGTCGAATATCACCAGAAAAGTAGTTTGCAATATGCTTTGCAAAATTGATGGTTATTTTGGTATAAACACAAATTTATACAATATCTTCTATGTTTTTGATGAATTGTTTTTTTAATATATTATAAAAAATCTAGAAATAGAAGGTTGAAGGTTCGAGTTTGAACATTAGTGAAGAAACCGAGAACGAGTTTTTGGTAGATAATTCAACCCTGAAATGAGCCAAATGAGCCAAATATACCAAATAGTCCATTCCTGTGGTTTTTTTGGGTCTAAACCGATTTGTGACATTTGTAATTCTGATTTTCAATTCTTTTCTATTTATATAGGGATGGAAGATATGGGAACTCTAGAACAGGGTCATTATCAGTAGATGACCAGCAAAGAATACAACAGTACAATCAAATGATATCTGCTAGAAACGCTCAGCAGTCCAGTTTGGCTTCTGGGTCTCATGCAGCAAATGATCGAGGCGCGCGCACTTTGCCAGCTGGCAATGGTGTGGGTGCTATGGGTGGAATGAATAGAAACATGAAGATGGCTAGACCAGGTTTCCAAGGGATTCCTTCACCATCTATGTTGAGTTCTTCTGGTACAGCAACACCAACCTCTGCCAGTATGCACTCTGGTCCAGGAAACTCGATGTTGAGGCCGCGTGATGCTATGCATATGATGCGGGTGAGCTCTATAGCATTTTGGTTTATTTTATGTAAGATGATCATAGTAGCCAGAATATATATATATATGTTGGTTTTAAACAATAGCTTTGAAAAAGTTGGGCTTATATCAAAATTAGCAATAATTTGTGCTAAATAGTTTGGGGCCAATCTGTTTTGCGGAGCTTCGCAAAGTAATGTCAAGAAGTTCAAGAGTATATTCCAAAAAGCTTATTTGTTCAAAAGTTATATTCAACTTTTTGCCGAGTTGAGGGCTATGTTGGTATTAAGAGTTTTATCGGTTATTCTTTTAAACCCATAGAAGAATCGTGATTCAAAGAGTAAACTGCAAAATCCGTCCATGTGGTTTGTCCATTTTGGCACAAATCATCCCTAGACATCATCCCTCTCTAGGATGGTTTGTGCCAAAATGGACAAACCACAAAGACAGATTTTGCAGTTTACTTTAACTCAAACTATGCATCACATTCACGGAATACTGTCTTTTGTGCTTTCTTTTAAGTCTCTTGAGTCCACTGTTATCGTATTGGCATTTTATCATCTTTTGGTTATGTTTTCGTTCTTGTAACATTGTCTTCTAATTTATTGTTACAGCCCAACCAGAACACAGACCAGCAAGTATCACAAAGTGGGACCACTCAAGGAGTTCCTGCGTTTGCCAGTGGAACTAATTCATCATTTCCAAATCAATTCTCTCAACCACCTGTCCAGGCATATCCGCGTCCAATTTCTCCCCACCAATCACCGCATGGGCTAAGTAGTAATTCCCATCATCCACATCATTTCCAAGGACCCCCAAATCATGCAACCAATACACAACATCCAGCTTACACAATGAGACTAGCTAAAGAGAGACAACTTCAGCAACAACGTTTACTACAACAACAGCAACAATTTGCACAACAAGATTCTCAACTTCCTGTTTCTTCTCCACAAAATACTACACGCTCTTCTTCCCCGCCAGTATCCATGACTCCAAAACATCTTGTACCACCACCTAATGGGCTTGTGCGGAACCCACAAACAAGTGGTAGCCAATTAGTGAAACAACATAGACAACGGCCATCACAGCAGTTCCAACAACCCCATCAGCAAAGACTACAGGTGCCACCTCAGCAGCAAGCTAAGCTTATGAAAGGTGGAAGGGGAAATATGGTTGTACCCAATGATTCTTCACTAGTCAATGGGTTTTCAGGCACCCAATCTACTGCTGGCAAGCAATCTGTACCTCATTCTGCAAGTCAACAGCATCAGCAGAAGAAATTTTCTGGTCAAGTACAAACTGCTTTATCAAAGAATCCTTCTGATTCATCTGATAGTAATAGCAATAATCAAAATCATGCTCCGTCAGTGGTTGCCTCAAGTATAAACCACCAACAGCATCAGTCTATGCTAAACCAGAAGTTGGTGAATCAAAAACAAGCATCAAGTCCGCACAAATTGCTGCTTAATCGAAAAGTCAATACATCTGACCAGCCTCCTAGCAAGCTGCAAGCTCAAACCGAGTCACTAACTACAGCTGTCCCAGCGCCTCATGCACCTTGTACTGATGCAAATAGTAGTGAAGTCCCTGTTGTTTCTTTGCCTGCAGCTCCAGATAATGCAGAAACACAAATGTCTCCCCCTCAAACAAGTGGTGCGAGGACCGAGAGTGAACATTCCGGACCAACAGTTAATCAAGTTACGGTTCATAACCAGTCTTCATCAGACAGCTTGCCTGATACTGTTGGGCATGAATCCGGTGTACAGAGACAGCAGCAGCAGCTTCCATCATAACTACTACCTCTTACCTGCTAATTTTAGATGGGAATAGTGCACTCTCTGTAACAATTTCTTTTGAGTGGTTCTGACCCCTAATGTTTGGGTTGGGCTGTCATTCCCATGTTAGAGCAATTTCAGGTTTGTTTTTCCTTATTTTCTTTTTGCTTTCTCTCTAATGTTATATCTGCATTTCTTTCGTTCTATAATCGACACCATTGACATTACTAATGGAGTAAATCATACAAGACTTAGAATTCCATTCAGCTTGAAAATGCAAATAATGAACCTATGATGGGTAAGAGATAAACTTTATGAGATATTATATGCTACTACATTAGAAACCAAATATAAGTGGGAATTTAGATGATTTATGGCCCTACTACCCTAATCCGTTGTTTGCATAGTTGCATCTTCCACTCTTACCTGTAAAATTGCCAATAGATTATTTAGAAATAAAAGTTGCGACTTTGTTACGACTTACGTGATTGGTGATTGGTATTTTGTAAGAACTGGTGTTTGTAAAATAACATTTTGTCGTGCTGACTGCTGATTGGTGTTTTGTGATATATCTTGCAGATAAAGCTTGGTTCCATTGGGCAAACGATGGAAGAGGCGGCAGTTTGTGTTTCTAAATGTTACAATAGGTTAACTGAGCTGAAGTAATCTTGACAGGGCTAATTCTTGGGTGTTGTGTATAAAATCATGAGGAGATGGAGGAAGATAAAGAGTTATGTGTACAGGACTTCCATCCCTCGTCTTTTAAACACTTTTTTATTATTATTTTTCTCTTCTTGAACCCCTAGATTAGCCCTATGTATTAGTACCCTTTTTGTAATAGGCGGGTAGTTATCATTGTTATTGGCTGAAGCCTGGGGGAAATTTTGTGAATACTAGTGTATACTTAGATCAATGTTGTTAAAATGATCTCCATCGCGTCACTTCAATGAGCACATCTGCAGTTCCTGCAACTTGTTAGCCTCTTTTTTCAGTTTTAATTGGTTGATCCCGAGTATTCTAAATGACTCGGGATGGGATCTGGTTTATTGGTAAATGAATGGTTGACTCGCTAGTTGTATATCTTGTTTTGATGATAATGCGGCATGTCTTCTTCACATGTTTCCAAAGTTGATTTGTTTTGCAAACATCATAGCTCTTCTTTGCAAACATCATAAATTGATTTGCAGTTACGTTTGACATTGCATTTATTTGTCAACCAGACCATGACCCAATACTTAACCTGTCTGGAAGGGGTGTCAACCGGTTCGGGTTATTCGTGTTGATTTTTTTAGCCAAAACCATAAACCGAACTGAATTCTGACCGTGAATTTTGTTCGGTTTTTGGGTTGACACGACAAACTCAAATTTCAAAATTTTTTCATTTAAATATTTACATTTTAACACCAAATGTATCTAATAATAATAATTAGTTAATATATACTAAAATTCATAGTGAGATTAATTACAAAAAAAGATTAAGATTTACAAACTTATTAATTCTTAAATCTAATGATTTTCTTATTTATATGAATATATTAATTTGTTTTTGTTTTCGGTTCGGTTGACGTTTTGCCGAAATCGAATAATTAAGTCGGTTTGGTTTTGAACATAAAACCGATTTTCAATTCGGTTTGGTATTATTTCAGTTTGTTTTGGTTTCGGGTCCTGTTACCGAATTATGAACACCTTTTGCAACTTCTGCCCAAAACATTGCTGTTGTTTCGGGTCCTGTTTTGGTTTCGGTGTCGCACTTGTGCTTCGACTTTGGCTGTTGTTTATGAATACATGACAGATCTTAAATCACAAAACATCGGTTCTTATAAAATGCAATTTACATGTTTTTACCAAGTCACATAGCGTCTCGAATTCATTACAAAATTTTTAAAACCCTCGAGATCACGGAAGGTTTAGAAACGAGTACCAATAGTAGATCTTTATGCATCAAATACCTAGCTCCATCGATAGCAAGTACTGTAAATCGCATCCCATAAGCAAAATGATGCCACACAAACACAATTTTCAGACTTATAAAATGCAATTTACATGTTTTTACCAAGTTACACAGCGTCTCGAATTCATTACAAAAATTTTAAAACCCTCGAGATCACGGAAGGTTTAGAAACGAGTACCAATAGTAGATCTTTATGCATCAAATACCTAGCTCCATCGATAGCAAGTACTGTAAATCGCATCCCATAAGCAAAATGATGCCACACAAACACAATTTTCAGACCAAGATTTTGTTTTGGTCCCTAAAATCCCCCTTAAAAGTGCTTTAAGATATGGGTTATTGAGGATGGGAGGTATAGAGATGAATAGAATGATGCCTAATATGGATGCTCATCTTGTAATCAGTTCTGTGAGGTGGACAGATGGCTATGAGATTCACTTCATGCAGGAAATGTAGTTCTCTATGCATAGATGAAGCCTTTCAAGGATGCCAAGTATGATGTTGCCTGTGAGTTGGCAGCCGCAGATAGGTCATTTTCTTGAAGGAAATGTAGTATGTGTGGAGGCTTCAAGCAATCATGAGGCCAAATAACATTGGGGTGCATTGCTTGTTCTTTACTGGAATGTCATTGTACTTGTGATGTTAAATTAGGAAATATAGTGATTGCTATAATGAAAATGTGAAGAATTGCAGAAAGGATCTTAGGTTTTGTTTGGTTTTTCAATTTCACCTCTTCTAACCTCTTCTCACCTTTTTTGTCTGAAGCGGAAAGAGCTTTTTTGTTTTTTTTTGCAGAGAAAAGTGGTAAAAAGCTCTTATAACCTCTTCAAGAATTAAGACAAAAATTTTCACTTCTAACCTCTTCTTCTATCTTCTTCTAACACCAACCCTCTTCTTCTAAAAAAAACAAATGGTCTTATTCTTTGTAAATAAAGAGCTTAGATGCATCTCTTCTTTTGCAGACATGGTTTGAAGATGAAGAGGTAAAACGTCTGAAAAAACAAACGAAACCTTAGTTTGTCTATTTAGGATTCTTAAGCACTGTTTAAGATGCTTCTTTGAATTTCTTGTAGTGATACATTTGATGGTAAATACTTCGCTTACTCGATACAAATAAATATAGGATTAACCTATAATAAGAAAGTAAATGCACAAGCATCACATGGCTTCATCAAGTAATACATATGTTGATATGTCAAATCCATTTATACCGTTTTAGTCTAAACCGAATACACGAAAGTTCAAATCCTAGCTACATCTGTCTCTTCCCATGTTAAATAATTTAGAGTAAATTGCAAAAATCATCCCTGTGGTTTGTAGTTTGTGGCACTAATCATCCCTAGCCGATACTATTGGCACTAATCATCCCTGAGTGGTGAAACGTTCGGCAAAAATCATCCATAAAGGGATGATTTTTGCAAAACTTTTTGTTAAACTTTTTGCAAAAATCATCCCCAATAAGGATGATTTTTGTCGAACATTTGCCACTCAAGGATGATTAGTGCCAATAGTATCGGCTAGGGATGATTAGTGCCACAAACTACAAACCACATGGATGATTTTTGCAGTTTACTCAATAATTTACTAATACACGAAACGAAAGTTGTTCTAACCCTACAAATTTGCAACAATTTAGTTATTAAATAAGAGCAAATACAGCTTATTGACTACACAATACAAGACAATCTGAAATCTTGAGCCTTGAAATCTTGGATTGTCGTCATTTCGCAGACAGCTTGTGTGCTTTATTTGAGCCACCGAAAGCCCTGTTAACTGTCTCGACAAGCATCTGTTGCGATTCACGAATCATTTCCATCCTCTTATTCTCCATTTCCATTCTATACCGTTCCACATCCCTTATCATCTCAATCTTATTTTTCTCCATTCTTACAAACTTTTCAGCAAAACCCTTTATTTCCGCAGCCAATTGCGTCACTGTGTCTTCACCGCCGTCATTGTCACTACCATCGTCATCTTCTTCTTCTTGCTCTTCTTCCGCCTTCTTCTGAACACCATAACTCGGCTGATAATACTCTCTTGGCTTATGAACAACCGGAGTCCTCAACCCCTTGACAATCCTACTTACACCATCTGAAAACGGAAGACTACCAACTAAACCACCATTCACATTATTACCACGATCATTACTATTCCTAACCCTAGCACTTCTCTTACTAACAACAAACTCACCACCACCAACAACATCACTTTTCCGCTTGTTACCATTCACGTGATCACTCGGTGGTTTCCGATACTCCACCACTTCCATAGGCGACGACGAAATAGGCAAAGGCCCTTTCTCCAAATTATCCATCAACTTAAAAAAATCCCATGCGTTGGCTCTAGACCTCGGCTTCCCCCTCTCTTGACGGTACCTTTTACGCAGCTTCTCCATCTTATGACGACACTGTTTAGATGTTTTCGTAGGCTCGTCGTACCCACAACGCGCAGCCACAGTGACCGCCACCTCCTCCCACTGACCAGCCTTCAAAGGTCCTTTCTTAATGGAATACCACTTCTCCTGATAAGCTTGGATTAAGTTCGCGGTTTCGTCATGCGTCCAAGGCGATATAACAGGTTTACTAGGTATAAAAGTAGTGACTGCATTATAAAGTGGTACTCCTAGTGGTGGCAGTGAATTTTCTTTAGGTGATTTAGGACTATGACTTCTGGGGCTCGGTTTCGGGCTATTTTCGAGTTTCATTAGAGATAAAGATCCATATTTTCTTCCAGTGAATGATAATTGCTGTGCAATAGGTGATTAAGCTTAGGGTTTTGTATCAAGAATTAAGTGGTTTTTTACGGGTTTCTCAGACCGGAGAAGGCGATGGTGGTGGTTTTAAAATTGATGATTCCGGGGAGGTTCCGCCGTTGACGGAGACGGCGACTGTGACGGTGACGGCGGTGGTTGAGAAACTGGTTCAAAGTTAGCGTAGGGTTAGGGTTTGAGATTAAAATGGGCTTTCCGGTGGATCCACGTGTACAGACGGCAGCGTTGACGGCGGCCGTTCCAAAGGTGGTTCCTTTACCTCATCGTTTTCCGGTGGTAGTTCGGTGGCCGTCGGCGGAGGTGACGGCGGTTGGTTATCAAGAATTTGTTCTTCCGGGTGGAGTGTGGTTGTCAAGCGAGTAATGAGTTATTATGAAGAGTCATCCGTCGGTGGTGGAACGAATATTCCGGTATGTGTACAGTCAACTTAATTAAGTGATGTGAATAAGGTCATATTGGAGTCTATAAATTCCTGGTGCTCATCATCTTCTTCAGCCGGGTTGAAGGAAACAGTCTCAGCCGGCCGGTGAAACGTGACCGTAAGTTGTGGTTACTACTATCAATGTGTGGTGGTTGATTGCCATAAGGAGGACGCGGATTATTTTGATTTGAATTGTGTTGGAGGTTGGCTGACGGTGGTATGTGGTTTGAGATATATGAGTGGGTGGTTTAAAGTGTGCCTTGCGCTAAGTAACCTACTCTAAACCATGTATGTATGTGTGGTGATTCTGTACTATTAAACTAATCAATTTATCCCCCACCCGTATAACTTATTGAGTAGCAGCAGGTACCTGAGTTGTCGGCGTGCGGATACTCTACAGGAAAATTAACACGGAGAATAAATCGGGTGATGGCTCGATCAACCCTGTTATTATCGGTTTCTACGGATCTTCTCATTCGTTTTACGGAGCTGGCTTTATTGCTAGTCAAATCGATGGACGACTCCCGTTTCTCGTTTGAAACCCGTTGGGCCTCTGTCCGATTTTCAAAACTATATGTACCATCAACTTGTTTAACATATAATTTCTACCAACTTTGGTGGTTTTAGTAGTTTGTAAAAGTGAAATAATAACATAATTTTTATTTTAAGGGTGTTTAAAAAAAGTTTAATTGTTTGAAAATGGAACCTATACTTCACACATTTTATCATTGGTATAAGAACTACTATTTTTTTTTCTTCAAATGTGACACTAACCTTTCAAATTTCGATCATTGTGTATATTTTGTGACTATTTCACTCTTATTTTTTTTAAATTTCAAAGGGTAAAATGGTCATTTTACATGGCAGAATAGTCACAAAATGCACACAATAACACGAATTCAAAAGGTTGGTACACATTGGAATAAAAAATAGTCTACATACAATGACAAAAAGTGTCAAGTATAATACATTTTCAGACAATTAACCCTAAAAAATAACATTAATCGTATGTTTAATTAGTTTATATTTTGGATTATGTTGTAGCTTGTTTACATTGTACATTGTGAAAATATTATTGTACTTCTGACTATGAGAGTGTTTTAATTTGAATTTATTTAATATGGTGTATAAATAAGTATTTGTTAAGCTTTACTTTAGAAATTTTTCAAGTTTGTGTTAATTTGGTTGTACAATATGAATATATCATTTTACTTTTTAAGTAATAGAGGTTGTTTTTAAATATAGTATTTATTATTGTTGAATAATGTTTAGTGCATTAAAAATTGTACGATGTGTTAGGTTTGTTTGTATGTTTTCAATTTTCAAGTTTTTAATGTCTTAGTGCATTAAAAAGTTATACACTATGTAAAGATGTTGTCATAAGTATGAAATTTTTAAGTTTGTAGTGCATTTAATTATTGAAAATGCCTTTATGCATTATAAGAGAGCTAGGTGCTTTACCCCAACAACATGTTATTCGTCTGGCACCTCAACACCCTCCCAATAACACACTAATAACTAAAACATCCTCCTTAGCAAAATACCCAAAAAAATGTTTATTCCGTCACTTTGTTTTTTCTTATTATAATATAGAAACACATCAATCATTCAAAAATAAATTCCAAAAATACAATACGGGAATAAAGAAAACATACGAAATTAAAAAATTAAAACATGATTCGAGCTTTTACATTGCTCGGTAAACCCTAATGAGTTCTTCCTTCTCATCGATGGTTCAAAGCAATTCGTTCCAAGCTGCCACCAAGTTGCTGGATTTTCTCATATCGTTTCCAGAAGTCCTTTGCAGAGTATGCAAACCGTAGCTGATAAAGAGATGATCTGGCAGCGACTCCACCCTCAGCATTTCAGAGCCACGCCTAATATTGTTCGCCAGTGCGACACCAGCTTCAAGTTCTTTCCGTATTCACCTAAGGATACTTCGTCTCAAATCATTTGGTTTAGTAGCAATAGTGTCTGTTTGTGTGAAAAAAATGAATTATAGGATGAGAGAGTGTAAAAAGTTGAGTGAAAAATGAGCTGAAGGTATACAAATGTGAAGATAAAATTGGGTATTAAAAGTTGAAAGGGTGGTGTTATTTGAATTATTTCGTTACTAGAACGCTCCGCATCTTCAAATTTAAAAAAATACAAAAATGAAGATGAATTGCCCTATCTAGAGTAAACAAATGGCGCGTCCGCCGGTACCACCTATGGTCGGTGCCAGAGTACCCAATATTTTGGCAATAACGAGCAAAAGAACACCCCTTAACAGAGCTCTTTAATGTAGTATAATATAAGATATTCCGCCTTTTCTTTTACCTTCTCACATTATGTGGTTGCAGGTTAGGGTAGTCACTGATCGGTGCGGTTCGGTACGTAAGAAGATTTAAACTATTTGCGATCTGTGGGGCAGGCAGTTAATTTTACTACCCGAAACTGAACCCGAATTAGGAGGCGGTTTAACCTGGACATGCAGGGTACCCGAAATGAGCGGTTACCCGCGATTCTGGTCACGGTTAACCATTTTAGGACTTACTCGAGTTAATTCGTATAAACAATAGCATAGATCAAGAACGTAAATAGTTTATTAAATTTTAAAATAAAATGACAATGAATAATAAAAAGTTATTATGTTTCAATAATTGCATTCAAATATTCATACATAACATATTAACAAACAAAAAAATTATTCGACGTTTATAGATAAAGATCACATTAATCAATTTTCACACATAGATGTTTAGAAATGTACATTATGAGCAAAAAAGTCGTTATACGATGAAAGTAGTGTAATAACATATTAAATAATTATACAATTATTTGATTATCTAGTTAAAAAGCTTCATGTATATTATGCACAGTTCGATTAACCGTGGATATCTAAAAAAAAGCCAAAACTGAACCGTGATAAGCAGGGTTTTTTCAGCTTCGGTTTTGGATTTTTTTGGTTTCGGATCAAGCGGTTCGGCTCGGTTCGACTGTTTCTCGGGTAATATGAACCCCCTATTTGAGGTAGGGCTATAATCGAGTCAAGCAAAGCTCGAGCTTGATAAGACTTGAGCTTGACTTGAAAATTATAAGATAGACTTGGGCTTAGCATGATAGTTTGACGAGCTTTAATCATCTAGGCTAGTGCTCGTTCGGGTAAGGCTTAAGCTCGGCTCGAAAAGCTTGAATTTATATAAAACATTAAATTCGATAGTCATACTCATCATGTAAACCCCCAAAATACGATACGCAGCGGAATACAACCTTTAGGGTGTTACTTCACGATACAATCACACAAGTCATAACAAACAACTATAAAAAAAATGTTTGTTAAATAAATTGCATTTATTTCGTTTGAAAAGAATCAGAGTACAAAGGTCCCAAAACTATCGTAGAAAATTTATTTCTACAAGTCACATTACGACTTTATTTCTAAAATATTTATATAATTTATTGACACAAGTTCACCGAGTCACCGTCCTTGATATCCGCGTTCCGTCCCATCCAAGCCATCTTCAATACCTAAACCTGAGATACATGCTTAAAAACGTCAACAAAATGTTGAGTGAATTCATAGAGTTTACACATAACAATTAGAACGCATATTTGGTTCAAGAAAACATATAACATTACTCGTAAGACAAGTTATAAAAATAATGAATTCCAACTAAATGAGCCCGTGTATCGAAACTTAACACATTCATCCCGTAGGATAAAATAATGTCCGAAAAGTATGCCACTTCTTCTAATACTAACTACAAAATGCCCGTTACATGGTGCTCACGACTTATTCAAACCCCGGACAGGGTTGTCAAACCCAATAGATCTATTTAATGCATTAGCGTTCACCCGCAACTAGGCAACTAACGGTCACACAGTAAAAGGCATAAACTCAATAGTGAATGGAATCATATTTAGCATCAAAACATATTGCGTTCTCATTTTCATAAAACAACAAGTATCCCCCTCGCGGGTTAAAAATATTTAAAACACTTAAAAAGCGAGATTATGAACTCACCTTGATCGAAGACGGAGATCAAATAACCGAAACAATCACAAACTACTAGACAATTAGTTCAACTGCGACCTATAATTTATGTCGTTTAATTATTATATCGTAAGATACGATCGGATCATCGCAACTATCAAAATAGTATAAATATACATGCACATGTGATGAGAAATCCACTTGCGCGTCCTATATCCTAAACTTCACATAATTGAGTTACGATCATTTTCTCATTTATTTTATACGTTGCTTAATCGAAAACTTTCTATTTTTGGAAACTTTATATTTTTAGAAAGTTACTATTTTCAGAAAGTAACCATTTTCAGTAGATCTCGTCTTCTAATTATATTTATAATTATATTTAGTTATCTCGTCGAACTTTCGACATTCAATTTGTTTATCGTTTACTCGTATCGGTATTACATTCGAATAGTTCAAAAGTTTATATTCTTAGAATCTTCTTTGTTCATAACAATCATTAAGTTTAAGATATCACACTTGTAATAATAGTAGCGTTTATTATTTTTATAACATCCGACAAGTTTAGTATTAACCCGTTGACTTTCAAAAGTCAACGTTGGACCTTCGTCGACTTTGACTTTTACATATTTAGATCATATAACTTCTGAGGCCGACTTCAAAACGACTCGCTATATCACATTTTCACGACTCAGACCCAAAAGAGATTTTAGCAAAACGACATTCCAGACAACTTTTTAGTTTTAGCCGAAACCCGAAACTCGACGAAAAATGTCCAAATGCCCCTGCAAGTTTCAGCAGGAACTATGACACTTTTAATAAAAATGCAAATTTTGACCTTGGGTTTTGACCGGTTATTACTCGATTTTAAAACTAGCAAGCCTCGCGGCAAAGTAAAATGTCATTTTGAGCAACTTTCGTGTTTCGCCAGAAGGCCAAAACGGACTCGAAAGTGCTCAAAACGAGCATTTAAATTTCTGTCAGCAACTAATATATTTCCAAAATGCTGAGTTTTTACACTTAAAAAGTATATCTCGTTTTAGCTCTAGTTTCTTCGTTATTAGGAGTTAAAAAGTATATCTCATTTTAAAAAGTATATCACATTTAACTCGCCCAATCAATTTATAACAACAACAAACATTAAACTAGTACTATGAATACTTACAATGCTTTAAATAAGCAAGATCGAACTCGATTGATGAACACACTTGTTCCTTGTTCCTTTTGGCCGCGACTTCGGGTACAAAACCAACCAAAAACCAAACCAAAAATCAGCCCAACTAAACTAGATTAATAACCAATCTACAAAATACACCTTTATGTGCCTCTTCTCTTGTTCGCGAAGTCCCTCAAACGCGAAAACAATACGTCTTTAATTTTTTTATAAATGCCCAAATACTCACTAATCTTTCTTATATATTTCACCCACTAAATCCCACTATCCTTTCACTATCTTTTTCTTTATTTTTACTCAAGAATTCATCAAACATTTCAAACAGCAAGAACTCTTGATGTGTCTTTTATCTTCTGTGAGCGATCACCTAGACACCTTTTAAGAGATTTGGGATGACTAGAAAATCAAAACACCAAGAGGGTGTTTGTTAGTGTGCTCGTTTAAGCTCCAAAAGCAAGAAGGGAACAAGAAAACCAATTACAACTTGATTCTTTATCAATCTAAATCATTTTGAGTGATATTTGTGTAGGTTTCTATGATTAAAACTTGAAAATGGTGATTGTGTTTGTGTTGGTGTAACCGGCCGAGTAAGAGAGCAAGAGAAAAGGATAATAAAAAAATTTCTTTTTGTCTAGGTGTTATATATATATACATGGAGTGTTCAAGTGTATGTGTAAGAGTTTAAAAACTCTTGGAAGTAATCCCACAATCATCATTCTTGCTTAGGAACTAGAAATTTGTTTAGTTTGTGTGTCTTGGAGGACATAGCCGCCGGCTATGGCTAGGGAGGGTCAATCATCAAAAAAATTGTTAATTTATTTACTTGTAAATTTCCTTGTAGACATTTAATTAAAAGTGTCACTTGTACAAAATTAAATAAAACGTAAATGTTAACGCGATTTGGCCAAGGTCAAGGAATAAAGACGACAAGGTTCGCAAAAATAATAATTTAGGATAACAAAAATAATAACGAGACACGTCGTAAAGTTTTTCGATGCTCAAAACGATTAACGAACGCGCGATCAAACGTTGACTCGCAAAACGTCCAAAAATAAAAAATTTAAATTTCCGTTCGTAATAAAATACGAAAATAATTATTTACGACAATCAAAATTTAAATGTCCGCGTTCGTTCACACGAATTTATAAAATAATAATTATGACGTCGAATTCGCGATCGTCATACGCGTCGTAAAACTCGGGTTGTTACATTCTTCCACACTAGATCGCATTTCATTGCCCAAATCTAAAATCAGCTTACCATAATACTCATCCTTTGCTTTCCCCTTCTTCTCGACCAATGCATGCGCCGTCTCGCGACCACACAGTCGTCTCGAAAGAGAAGCAATCCGACCAAAAAGAGAGTCAATGTCCCTCCTCATGAAGCCAGGCAGTAAACTATCACCATCCTCTCGAAGGAAAGTGGTAGTAGAAGACTCACCTACCTCATAGACACTAGCAGGAACAGTCTCATCCTTAGGCTCAACCGTGTCCTCAACCTCAATCACATCTTCAGGCTCTGAATCAAAAGCAGGTGGCGGCGGGTTAAGAGGACCCGTCTCTTCATAAGGAAACGTCAACTCTGGCTCATTCTCATCTTCTTCGCCATCTATATCCATATCTTCTTCTTCTTGAGGTTCTTCTTCTTTCTTAAATTCTTTCTCTTCCGGGTCCTCGTCTTCATCCACTAAGACAGGCTCAGGAATAACAGGAACAGCATCGGGTTGATTCGGATCAACTACAGGTAAATCATCCACATCATCGGGAGGAATTACGTTTGCCATGATAATCTAGAAAATATCATATAATACTTATTCAATAGTGTTCCAATAAGAATATTATTATCTAAAAAAACAGTTCGCATAAGTGCGTAACAAACAAAAATTTACAATTTGTAGCATTCTCGTTTAATATATATCCCAAATATACTCCAAACATATATAATAATAATTATTATACAATCACATAACAATCTATGCATTACAAAACTATGATAAATATTATCCAATACATAACAAATTATGCAATAAAATCCTAGCATAAAACTTTCCTTCTTTCATTTCTATATGTAAACCAATGAGTCGAGGAGTCTTGGAGTGAGTGTAGAAGCGTTTTAGTTTAGGTTTTCTAAAACTGACTAGTTCTCTATAACCTTAGGGGCTCTCTGATACCACTCTGTAACACCCCCTTTTTTAGATTGCGCAGCGGAAATTACAATGGGTGTTACTAAATAGCACAATACACTAAGATAATAGAAAACGACCCAAATGAGACGTTTTACAAACATGTGTCCCATTATTTATTCTCAGAAAATGCGTTTAAGTTCCCACAGGAATCGTAACCACAACCATTACCACATTTGAAAGACAATTGTTTCAAATTAAAGACATTGTTTTAAAACACATTAATACATTGTTTTTGAAAGACAAGGAACACACAAGTAGTCTTTCACCAAATCATCACACGCACGACACCTCCACGCCATCGTTGCCTTCATCCTTGGTTACTGATGTGTTTCAAAAGCTTTAAAGTTATAATGATTGAAAATACCAATTTTATTATAGGGAAACACACGGGTAAAAGTATAACCCACGTATGTAGTATAATCTTTTTAGGTAAGACCAGGTCGTCCGCAGGGATTTGAGTAGTGTTCAAATAATCAGAGAGAAAATAGACTTAAACAGTTTTGAAAATAACTTTTGTTTTACCAGTGATAATAAAGATGACTACTCGGATAGTTGAAAATAATTCATAAGTGTTGGAAATAATTAAGACCTCGAAAATGGAACTTTTAACTTATAAAAAGGATTTCTCGTCAGAAAACGTTTTCACAAATTAACTTGATTAACTCAAGACTTATATTTAGTTAACTAGACCAAATGTGTCACTCAAATAATCCAGTTGCTAATATATCAAAGCTTATTTTGTTTATCAGTTTACGAAAGTGGATTTCTCGACACAGACGTTAAAGACCATAGACAAATCTTTAAAACCACATAGATCATAACGGGTCTTTTGACCTATACCGATATGATTATATAATCTAAGATTGATAAGCAAAACCGATAAGATAAGACATAATAGGATTGCTAAAACTATTAGCTTGAGATTAAAGAGATCATGGTCATACCAAACACTTATTCATTATCATAACATCACCGAGTAGTCATGAGAGATTTAGCCTCTCATGGCTAAGGAGTTCATAACATAACCTTGATTCGATAAAAACAAATTCATTTTTTACTAGGGACTAGTATGTGTTCTTCTACGTTTCTTGGTTGTATTTGATCTTGATTCTTCAAAGGATATGGTGCTTATGCTTAGAGAATGATTGGGAAGTGGTTAAGACTTCATAAGGGAGATAATGGTGTGTATTAGTTAAAGGATGTATGAGAGGATGATTAAAATGTGTGAATTTCATCCTCTATTTATAGGCTGAGTGAGGGGTGAAAGTTCGGCGCATAAAGGAATTTGTGCGGCGTACTTGGTGATTAAATGCAAGGGAATTAAATGTTTATTAGAGAAGTGTGGCACACAAAGGAATTTGTGCTGCGTACTTAGGGTATTAATATAGTAGTATTAATGTCTTTATTTATTCTTCAATGTTAGATGGAAAGTGCGGCGCACAAAATACTTTGTGCGGCGTACTTATAGAGTTAATGGTTAGTATTTGAGCTTAGTCTTTATTTTCTTTTTGACATTGAGGTTAAGTGCGACCGCACAATGTAAGTGCGGCGCACATTTGCACTTTAGGCTTGATTCTTTATCTTTTCTTGTATGTTGTGTTCCTTAGCGTATAAGTACTCGATCTTTGTTGTGTTTGACCTCAGAATGTGTTCAAGTGAATCTGCAAGCAATTTAAGCTATTAAGTATCGAAAGTTTATGAAAAATGATTAAATATAATACAAAATACGCTCACAAATAAATAAAAAAAAAAAAAACATGTATAATTTAGCGTTATCATAGTCCTCCTCACCTTAGCTGTTGCTTGCATCCTCAAGTTTTAAGAGAGAAAACTAGAATCTTTATCGTTGGACGTGGAGAAAATTTGAATTTTACAAGTGTTTACTGGTTTTTATAACTTTCAAGGAATTGAATATAATAAAGCACGCCCACAATAGGGAATGTGTTTGATTTTCCGCAAATTTTGTACATAGTTCACTCAAATAGGGTTTTATATTTGTGAAGTCACTCAATTGCACAAACATAATCTAGACAGCTACCATAAACTTTTATTTGACACATAAACCTGATCAAAGGGCGAAACTTGATAAAGGATAATAGCATATACAGATCTTAATGTGCCAAAACTTAAGCCTTTATTTCTTTGAGCTATTATATCTTAACAGTTTTTTTTAATAATAACTAAGGCTTGGCATATAGGAGTATAAAGTGAAAGTACATGTATGCAATATGTACACTCATGGCCAAGTCATTTTTAGGTGATCTTAGAATTTTATGTCCCCCCTCTTTTAACATAACTTAACGAGACTACCCCCATCATTTCGTGATCCTTCATAAATTAAGCATAGTTGATCAGGCTATGCGTACTTTAGGAAAAACCATGAAATGCTCGGGCTAGTCAACTTTCGTCGTGTTCTAGGTTTTACGAAAACTTTAGTTTGGATATAGTTGCTTTATATTTTTGAAAAACGGGCATTTCTTAAACTTACTCTGTTCACCAAATCTGTCACACCCTGCTAAGAACGGAAACACGAGGTGCGACGTTATGATTACATCGCGCAAGATACAAGATATACCATACTTTGTTACAAGATATCCAGACTTCAAACATATTCGAGAATAACTAATCCTCTACTGTAGCCTATTCTGCTTTTCACATGCTTCTCCGCAGTGTGGAAATTGTAGACAAACTCTTTAATGTTAGTAGCACACCGAGGTTGCCAATAAGAAAGTTGTACATCAGTGAAGGAGAAAACTTGAAAAAATATATTTTGAATAATTACGGATGGCACCTAAAAGAAATACGCATCAACGATCAAACCATGAGAAATATATGAAGCCTTTGTGTGAAAGACGTACTAACATATACTTAGGAACACTCATGTAGGTTACTGCTTATTTGGGAAGATTCCTATGTATATATTTCATTTTTCATGGGTAAAAAATTCCTACAGTTAAACGTCTTGGTGCGAGAGCTGAGTATGACTTTCATATGTTATCATGCAGTCCTGCCAGACTGTTATATGAAGGTTGTTCTCTTATGGAGTGTTGTTGGAGGCAAAAATGTCATAAACTTAGGTCACTAAAATATTTTGTATTCATAGCATTAGGATGCCCAACATATGGATTTAAATCAGAATACTGATAAACTCCTCTTGTTGTTTCATAACAGTTACATAGGGGTGTTTGGTTTCTAGTGCTATAAGTTGAACATTAAGTATTGATTGATTAGTGACATGCTTACAAATTAACATCAATTATCTTTCATTATGTAAAATAATCTCGCCCTATCGAATACCTTCTAGCTGTTAAATATAAACAAGATAGAGACTCTACCTGTGTTGATAGCAATGGTGCCTGGAACTGAAATGAGCACACTCGGGTACCACATTGATATGTGAGGTTAAAATCACTCATTCAGGAAAACACGCATAAGCACACCCGAACCCTTTATAATAACTTATTCTAACCAAATATTAAACTTTTAAAAAATGCAAAATCATTAACAATAACAAATCCAATGCAACATCATTTTTCCTTGAGCTCCTTACAGATAAGTCAATGACTCGAGCATAAGACCTGTCAATTTGTTGTTGCAATATTTAGATTATCATATATTCATATTACCTTTAACAAATTACGTATGTGTAAAACTCGGTAGAAAGGAAAGAAAATGTCACTTGATTCAATAAAATCACCCGTTTTTACATGACCCATACCTAATCAGCCCATGTTGACAACTCAAGGATATTTTCGAACTTTCTTTTCAGGGAACAACGCATTAGAGGACAGATACAGACACAGTTGAATGTATAATTGCAGGGGATTTGCCTTATGACTAAAAATAGGTAGAGGATGAAGATGATGAATATTATTATTATAATAGCACTGATCAAGAAGATTACTCTAGTGGTGCAGAAGAACCAATATCATTGTAAGTATGCAATTCTCTCTTTTCTGCTATAGAAGTTTGGTTAATCGTGAAGTCAGCCAAATCTGTGTGTAGATTATATATAGGTTTGTGCTCCTGCTCCTACTCAGGCTCCTAGAATGTCTTGAATCATATTCCTTCACTATAGGTAATTTGAGCAGAGAGGTTACAACATAAAAAAATACATAATTGATAGTCCATATTAATTACTGTAATAACATACACGTATGTATGCGCGAGAGAAAGCATTCCGCCAATGCTACTGGACTACTCGAGAAGTTAACTGTTGAAGCTAAAAAGCAGGAAGAAAAAACCAACGGTTCATCTGAAGAAGTAAACGAAGAGACTGAAAAGGTCATTGAGAAGGCAACACCTAAAAAGGAAGAAAAGCTTTAGTCTTTTAAAGTAAAATAGATTGTGAAAAAAAAGAGTAATTGCTTTACCTTGAGTGATTCGGTCACAATATTTGCGTTACCTTAAATGCAAGGCCAAGCTCCTTCCTATTAGGTCTTTTATCCAATTTTTACAAATACACCAACCATTAGAAGTTTGCCCAATCCAATTTAAAATGAAAAGGCAGAAGCCGACTCAGAGAAAAAGGTACACACCTTCCATTGTTGATAACAGTCAATAATTGAAATTTGGTGTATAGCAATCAAATATAATCCATCGGCGTAAAAAGCTTTAGTCTTTTAAAGTAAAATAAACTGTGAAAAAAAGAGTAATTTCTTTACCTCGAGGGATTCAATCACAATCTTCGCGTTACCCTTAAATGCAACGCCAAGCTCCGAGTAGTCATACTTCTTTATTATTGAACCTATCTCAATTGAAAAGGTTATTAATATTTGTTTTAAAATTTTAACCAAATCTCTGTGGACGACATGGTTTATCCGGAATTTCGTATCTACATTCGTGGGTTATACTTTTTCCATGTGTGTTCATTTATGAAACCAATACTTATAGTCTTTATAAATTTTAATGCTTTTTGATATAACTGTATAGCTTTTGGCCTTATATTAAGAACCATTGAACAAGAGAAAACCCCCGCCCATACACCACATAGGGCGGCTGGCGGTGAGCCCCACAAGGGTGCGCCATTAGTGTTGGCATCGGCCCAAACTTGCTCTCTTCCATTTAATTAAGTCTAACATAATTTAGCTCAATTTGTTTAAGTGACCATTTATGTATTTACAATAACTATATAAAGCTATGATATCAACCTATTGCGTGTGACCCCAATGAATCATATATTATCAGCAGTATTTAATCTCACTATGCACACAATCCTACAACTTGTTAATAAATCCACCATGTTACCTAACTTTGCAGAATGTTGGAAGTCCGTTTATGTTATATAGACTTAACCACATTTTAAACCTTATATTAAACCATTAAAATCTACTGTTTCATGTATAAATTTTTATAAAAATGTAGTTATCACTTTGAAGTTGAGACTTGGTGATTTGTTGTTATTTTAGATAACTTTGATGTTGTGCACAAAGATTTGAGTTTATGATTCACTATTACTTTAAATAAATTTTGGTTGTGTTTAGAAGTAGTTTTTGTAAGCTACGAATATCCAGGCAAGTAAATCTTTTACTCTGCATAAATAGGATTGTTTAAGATAGTGTTAACAAGTCACAAAGCAATATTTTGTTTCATTACTCTATATGGACTCCTCTCATATTGATAGATAGATGGTCTTTATTCATTATTTCATGCGTATATATATATATATATATATATATATATATATATATATAGAGAGAGAGAGAGAGAGAGAGAGAGAGAGAGAGAGAGAGTAGGGATCCAGTGAGAAGTAAATTAAAATAAGAAGTGGTGAGAAGTGACTAAAACCACACATTTGAGATGCAACGACTTGCATTAGATGCATTTTTATTCATCTAGATGCACTATTTTGAGTTATGAACGTTAATTTGATGTGTATATGGTGCAAATTGATTTTTATGATTTTGGTACATGTAGGGGAACAAAAAACAAGAGAAAAAATAAAATGCATCTAATATACGTATATGCATCTAATTAAAAGCTAAAAAACACATTATGATGCATTATAATGCATCTAAGATTATAGAGATGCATCTAATTTAAGTCGGTGCATCTCGGATATGCGGTTATAGTTACTTCTTATCCTTCTTATTTTAAGAAAACTTCTTATTTGATCCTAACTCTATATATATATATATATATATATATATATATAGAGAGAGAGAGAGAGAGAGAGAGAGAGAGAGAGAGAGAGAGAGAGAGAGAGATAGAGAGAGAGAGAGAGAGAGAGAGAGAGAGAGAGAGTCACGACTCGGACTCAAAAGAGATTTTATGCAAAACGATATTCCGGACAACTTTTTAGTTTTTGCCGAGACTCGAAACTGGACAGAAAATGACCAAAATGCCCTTGCAAGTTTCTGCAGGAACTATGACATTTTTAAATAAAAATGCAGATTTTGACATTGGATTTTGACACGTTATTACTCGATTTTAAAACTAGCAAGCCTCGCGGCAAAGTAAAACGTCATTCCGAGCAACTTTCGTGTTTCGCCGGAAGGCCGAAACGGACTCGAAAGTGCTCAAAACGAGCGTTTAAATTTCTGTCAGCAACTAAATATATTGCAATAGCTGTTTGGAATTTTTCTTAGTTTTTAAATCTTGTTTTCGCCGTAACTTCTTCGTTATTAGGAGTTACGGAACGTTCGAATTACCGAAACGCTCGTAAAAATACCCTCTACCATATTTTCTAAACCAAAATCTCGAACCTCGTTTTCCGCGCCAAAAATTCTTCTCGAATTTAAACTTTTCGAAACCCATTAAAACCTCAATTTCGCTTCATAACAACTTCAAAATACACCTAGCTAACCTATTTTGATCATCCAATATCATTTATAATCTAGTCTAACGCAAGATTCAATTGGATTCCATCATATGCAACTATCGAGAACAAATCAAATCACGAAAACAAATAAAATACAAGTATTAAAAATACTTACAAAGCTATAGTAAGCAAGATCAGTAATCGAAATCATCACCTTTGCCCCTTTCTTTTCTAGCCGTGGGTTCGAACCAACCCAAAACACAAAACCCGCAACTTTTAAACAAAACCCCGCTTGTAAGAATACTAATTTTAATACTTTAAACAATGTTCTCGACCCATTTCGACATGAACTCGAACCAATCCAAAACTAGAGAAATAATCATTGCATGTGGGTTTTTATTAGTGGGAAATGTAGTCCTCGATACAAGGATTAAGAAAATATATTCGGATTGTATTGCATGTCGGAAAATAGTCAGAAATGGGTGTGTGTATGTGGTGGCCGGCGGTGGTGGTTCAAAGAGAAAGGAAGACACACAATTTTTGTAAAAGAAAAATATGTGTGTATAAGGTTGGTATTTATAGAAAAATAGTTTGGTCACTTGCCACATTTAGCCCCTCCATCATTTAAGTCCTTATATTTTTAGTACAATGGTTATTTGTTTCGTTATGTAACCGACCAAGGGCTCGGGATTATACTTCCGTGACTAAATTTATTTCCGTCACACTTAATTTGGTTTAAAATATTAAATAAAAATGTTAACTCACGTCAAAATAACGTTTTGACTCGGTTTCGACTAACTCGGGACGAGGACGATAAAATACAAATTATCATCATAAAAATATTAACGAAGCGCGTCGAAATTTCTACGATACTCAAAACGCTTAACGGTCGCGCGGTCAAATGTTGACTCGCGAAACATCAAAAATAAAAATTTCTAGATTTCGTTCGAAATAAAATACGAAAATAATTATTCACGACAAATAAAATTTTAAATGTCGACGTTCGTTCTTATGAACTTATAAAATAATAGTTATGACGTCGAATTCGCGATCGTCATCCGCGTCGTAAATCTTGGGTTGTTACATTCCACCCACCTTAAGGGAGCGTCGTACCGGTGCTCGTCCTTTCTTACTCATCTTAATTTCACTTGTAGTGAGACGGTTTCCTCACGATGGAAAGGGACTCACATGCTCGAACGCGAAGATCACACGTTATAATACTCGCCTTGACTATTTTGGACGAAAGTCAACGAAAAAAATGATAAATTATACTAGCAAGATCAAAAATATAATCGCAATCTCTCTTATCACAAGAGACAAAGTACGCCACGAAACATATCCGGGAAAACATAAATTGCGTCATTTTTAAACGAAAGATCAACCCAATCTTAGTTTGGTGATCATTTTGACAAAACAAAGCGCACACCGCTACACAAAATTAAAACATACTTTGCTAACCAAAACTAAAACATACGTCAATAATCAAAACCAAAATATACGTCATTATTCAAAACCAAAGAATACATCGCCCTCCCGGTCTCATTCAATGATGCACCACCGGTTGCGAAAAATAATTCGGAGTACATACGACCACATCAAACGCATTATAGCACCATTACACATAACCACATAATCATATAAGCACATATTCGCCTATTCGTCATTTTAAAATGACTCTATATTTCTACCTAGCTTATCATCACGCTTAGCAATAATCATGCCTGCTTTCTATAAGTTTTAGCAAAATAACCGTGCTTACTTATTAGAAAACCTTAGCGATAGCTATGCTCATCACGTAGGTTCATACCCAACCGATTAGATTGCTCATTATACCGAGCTTGCTGGATGGCCAAGCTTCTTGGAAAAGATCTCGACTTTATCACGGTTAGGTTTTAGCCAACCATAGTCATGCTTGTGGGTTAACAAGCCACAATCGACAATGGACTATTAGGCTTACGTACCTCTCAAACCAACCTTCATTTACATTCAGGTAAGTATACCCATTCACTCACGTCCTAAGCAACATCAATGACACAAAAGCGACCTAAACGCTTACTACCATTCAAAAGCACATAGCACGTAAGATACATAAAGCACATTTTTCATATAATCCGGCGGCGATAATTCCGCTAAAAAAACACATTATCGAAAGACAAATCGAAAACAATTGAGCATCATGGGCTTGTTGCTCGTCCGACGAAATAAAAATAAAAATTTCAACGCTTCCGCACCGCGACTAGCTTAGTCGACTCGGTCCTAACACATCGCATCAAATCCTAGATGACTCAACTAATCAAGTCGAGACATTTACACACATTCCTAATTCAATACCTTCGACTCAAGGTGTTAGCTACTTCGATTGTTCCTCCAGGATGAAAACGGATGTCGCCATTCGGCTAGAGTCTCCAATCTTTTCGCTCTCATATACGCACACTAAATCGTCACGTCAAGGAGTAAGGGCCACTATACCTAACCTTAAGTCAGGTGTCGCTTAGTGTCTTATTCTGATCCTTGACGATTTCAGGTATATTTACAACTATACTACCACTACCTTCCATTTTGGGAAAAGAGGTTTTCGTCACGGCCATCAATTGATACATCAAAGGCAACACACATCTAATGTAGGAGAAGTCTTCTCCATTTATCACTTTCAACCTCGGGACTAACCATCTTAGCTTTCACCCACCTTAGGAATCTTTACATCTTTAAGAGGATCCCTTCTCAGTGTCGGTATGGTCTACACCCTTGATAGCTCAAATCTACCATTGATCACTAGCACACCGACTGCACTTGGTCTTAACACGCTTCCACAACAATCGTCAATCTACATTACCACGGACTAGACTTAACTCCTTTCTATACACACTCGTTCCGAACAATACCGTAGGTATTTCCCCTTCGGGACGACTCGGTCATAATGACTCGCATGAGACTCTCTCCATGTAGTCAATAAGAGTAGGGTTACTTGCATAAGAATCAGTAGCAGGGTAAAAATATTTTCTCCTTCCGAAAGCTTGACCCAAATATTTATCCCAATCATCTAGCATTTTTAAGGTGATGATTAATCCAACATAGCGTGGTTCTTTCTAAATTATGCATAGTTGATCAAGTTATGCATAATTGAGGATCAAACGACGTCATGTCCACCCTCGTCAAAATGTTCCCTTTTCATACGCTACACGCGCAAGTCATGTTCTCGACACAAAAATAGAAGTTAAAATAAAAATAAAAATATGATTGTTTTAAAAGAAAGGAAAGAAGATAGCATCATCCCATCTTCCATTCTTTTTATTTAAAAATATTTTTTTTAAAAGAAAATTTTATCTAACACCATAGGGTCAGTTTATGAAATTTTGATAACACATTTTTCCATTGTTTACACACAAAATTAGTGCAATTCGTGCAACGACATTTGTTCAACACACAAATTCGTTATTGCAATTCCACAGTTTTAAAATTATTAATTCACAAAACATCATTAAATACAGTTCGGTCAACGGTCACCGCAAGTTCTAAAATGATACCCACTCATGGATAATGCAAGTAAGTACCATACACGTGCGGATGATCCACCAACCAGAATCATTCCACACTCGGGGTTAAGTCAATCTAGTAACAAGGCCACTCAAAACATCAACATCTACAATCACACAAACTCATAATCAAGGATAATCATAATTCTCGTAACCATAATAATAATAACAGTGTTGGGGGTAGTACACGTACAACCAAAAATCCCCTGAAAGTTACAATCTTTGGTTCATAGAACTTACAGTTTTACATATTTAGGTGTTGCTATGTAAATTTTTAGACTTATTACTCATTCAAATTCTGGTCTTAATTTTTTTTGACTAGTTTTGCCATTTTGGCGATATCTCATTCGTCGGGCGTCGATATGACTCCATCCGAATTCCTACATGTACCTAAGAGTTTTCTCTACCTCCTAGTCTAATTTTCCAGGTCTAAATAGACCAAAAATATTTTGAAACGTATCCAACAAGCTGCTTTCCCAAAGCAGTCCCCAAAGAAATTTTGATAAATTTTTGTAGTTTACAAAAATAAGCGTAATTTGAAATTTATTAATGCTTTTGATGTGAAACCAATTGGAGGTGATAGCCCTAAGAGCCTTCTACAGGTACCTAGATTTTTTTTGAAAAGTTATTACAAAAATATGGAGTTATACTCTTTTTCCCAACGGTATACCAGATTTGACTAGTTTTAAGAAAACGACGATATCTCACTCATCCGGAAGAGTTAAAATTCTATCCAACTCACCACATGTACCTTAAACATGTACTAACATCTCAATTGGATTTTTCAGGTGCCGTAACACCAAAAATAATTCATAATCAACCCCACAACCTACTGGTTTCAAACTGCCAAAAAATTCATTTCAAAATCCAACCAAACGCCGTTTTAATTCCTCCAAACGCCAATACCAAGCCATACCCAATGACTTAACACTCTGTCAAACACAAAACTCATAGATTTTCAGAATCAAACATTTCATGACTTACTATGTAGAGGTCAATACGAGAGGATTGAAACGCGAACACACCAACTTTGTTCGGAAGTTCCTAAAAATAGTCGTTTCCAAACGACACGTTACGCGAGAATAAGTTAATAGTCGTTTTCCAAAACAATGAGGGTTCATGGGATGACATATAAAAATCATACTCTATTCAACTGGAAAATTTCAAACCAATAGGTTACGAAACAACACATGCGATTTAAAAGTACTGGGAAAATATTCGAACTCGGAGTCGAACAATAAATCACCCAATGAGATCGACAAACTACGACGAATCAACATCATCAAAAGATGAAAAGTAAAGTGATGAAAAAGTTTCGAAGATAATCATATAACAACGATGTTATCATCATGTGTCAAAATGATTTTATCATATCGCATCGATATGTTTAAAGAAATTAAACTCTTCGCAAGAAGCGAATATCAAGATATATATAACCATAGAACGGATGCCGTATATATATATACACACACGTATATAATTATTACTTATACCAAGTGTCACCCACTTGTTACGCAGATAATATGCAATCAAATATACCACATAAGGCACATAATGGATTGAGAACGATGCGGGCACGGATACCGCACAATGGTGAACGACTCGTAATTTTTTTCGAAAACAGTTATAGTCCAGGCGTTGAAAAAGATCTAGTTCGCTATGACCAGTGCTCTGGATACCATTTTGTAACACCCCCAAAATACGATACGCAGCGGAATACAACATTTGGGGTGCTACTTCACGATACAATTACACAAGTCATAACAAACAACTATAAATGAGATGTTTGTTAAATAAATTGCATTTATTTCGTTTGAAAAGAATCAGAGTACAAATGTCCCAAAACTATCGTAGAAAATTTATTTCTACAAGTCACATTACGACTTCATTTCTAAAATATTTCTATCATTTATTGATACAAGTTCACCGAGTCACCGTCCTTGATATCCGCGTTCCATCCCATCCAAGCCATCTTTAATACCTAAACCTCAGATACATGCTTAAAAACGTCAACAAAACGTTGAGTGAATTCATAGAGTTTACACATAACAATTAGAACGCATATTTGGTTCAACAAAACATATAACATTGCACGTAAGACAAGTTATAAAAATAATGAATTCCTACTAAATGAGACCGTGTACCGAAACTTAACACATTCATCTCGTAGGATAAAATAGTGTCCGAGAAGTATGCCACTTCTCCTAATACTAACTACAAAATGCCCGTTACAGGGTGCTCACGACTGATTCAAACCCTGGACAGGGTTGTCAAACCCAATATATCTATTTAATGCATTAGCGTTTACCCGCAACTAGGCAACTAACGGTCACACAGTAAAATGCATATACTCAATAGTGAATGGAATCATATTTAGCATCAAAACATATTGCATTCTCATTTTCATAAAACAGCAAGTATCCCCCTCGCGGGTTAAAAACATTTAAAACACTTAAAAGCGAGACTATGAACTCACCTTGATCGAAGCCGAAGATCAAATAACCGAAACAATCACAAACTACTCGACAACGAGTTCAACCGCGACCTATAATTTATGTCGTTTAATTATTATATCGTAAGATACGATCGGATAGTGCGCGCATCGCAACTATCAAAATAGTATAAATATACATACACATGTGATGAGAAATCCACTTGCGCGTCCTAGATCCTAAACTTCACATAATTGAGTTACGATCATTTTCTCATTTATTTTATACGTTGCTTAATAAAAAACTTTCTATTTTTGAAAACTTTCAATTTTTAGAAACTTACTATTTTCGGAAAGTTACCATTTTCAGTAGGTCTCGTCTTCTAATTATATTTATAATAATATTTAGTTATCTCGTCGAACTTTCGACATTCAATTTGTTTATCGTTTACTCGTATCGGTATTACATTCGAATAGTTCAAAAGTTTCTGTTTTTATAATCTTCTTTGTTCATAACAATCGTTAAGTTTAAGATATCACACTTGTAATAATAGTAGCGTTTATTATTTTTATAACATCTCACAAGTTTAGTATTAACCCGTTGACTTTCAAAAGTCAACGTTGGACCTTCATCGACTTTGACTTTATATATATATATATTGTCAGATCTAACCCGCTCAAAACGACCTATTATATCACATTTTCATGACTCGGACTCAAAAGAGAGATTTGTGCAACAAAATGACATTCAGGACAACTTTTTAGTTTTTGACAGTGATTCCCACGAAACTCGAACCTCGTTTTCCGCGCCAAAGTTTCTGCCCAGAATATACCACCATTACAAAGTGCGCCAAAACTCATTTTTGACTCAAAAACTCACTCACGGCACATCTATAATGGCCTATAACTCACATTTAACTTTCGCTGTCTATAAATTTTTTAATAACACAATTACTAGCTGACGGCAGGACTCTTATAGATTTCATCACATGCAACGACTAAAAACGAATCGAATCACAAAATAATTATTAAACTAGTAAGTAAATTACTTACAACGCTATATAGAGCAAGATTGGACTCAAAAATCGGACTCGTCTTGTCCCCTTTTTCTTATCCGCAGCTCGAAACAACCCAAAAACCAAAATCAAACATTTTTCCAATTTAACCGAGCTTCAAATAATGATTATCTAGTTATTTTACACAACCCTTTTTAACCGAATCTCCTCAATCCTACCCGAAACCCAACTTCTTTAAAACTCAATGCATGTGGGATTTTATTACATGGAAACGTAGGCCTTAACATAAGGATTAAGAATATATATTTAGATCGTATTGCATGTCGGAAAATTTGACGATGGTGGTGGTGGTTCATGGTGGCCGGTCGTGGGTTCAAGAGAGGAGGAAGGAAGAAAATATTTTTGTAAAAGAAAAATGTGTGTGTATAAGTGTCTTTATATAGAAATGAAGTTTTAGCCATTTGACACTTTTAGTCCCTCCATCTTTTCTAGTTTAGACATTTGACACGCCAACTTTTTACTTAAATAAAAATCGATAACCGTGGCTCGGGATTACACTACCGAGACCATTTTTATTTCCGTCACACTAAATTTAATTTAAGATATAACTAAAAATGTTATTTCACGTCAAAATAAAGTTTTGACTCAATTTCGACTAACTCGGGATGAGGACGAAAAAAATACAAATTGTCGTCATAAAAGTTAATAACATGTGCGTCGAAATTTTACGAATACTCAAAACGTTAACGAACACGCGGTCAACGTTGGACTCTGCGAAACGTCAAAATAAAATTTTCTAAAATTAGTTCTTAATCAAATACGAAAAATAATTATTTACCGACAAATAAATTTTAAAATGTCGGCTTCGCTCAAACGAATTTATAAAATAAAATTATGACGTCGATCTCAGCGTTCGTCATACGCGTAGTAAAACTTCGTTGTTACATTCCACACTTACGGGAGCGCCGTCCCGGTGCTCGTCTTTCCTTACTCATCTTAATTTCGCTTGCAGTGAGACTGGTCCTCAATTTTGAACGGACTTACATGCGTGAACGCAAAGATCACGCGTTATAATACTCGCCTTGACGATTCCAGATGGAAAGTCAACAAAACAAATGGTAATCAATGTCAAAAAAATTAAAAATATATGTACAATCGCTATTATTATAAGAGAAAAAATACGTCACAGAAATATATCGACTATAAATAAAACAGAATCATGACGTTCTTAACATCTATAGTTGCTCTCATTATAAGAGATTAAAATACGCCACGGATTTTCATCCGAAGAAAATTTAAATCACGCCGTTTCTAAATGATAGACTTTAAACGAAAGATCAACTCAAATATTAGTTTGATGATCATTTTAACAAAACAAAGCGCATACCGCGACACAAAACCGAAACATACGTCGCTAACCAAACTATAACATGACGCCAATAATCAAACCACCAATAAATTACACGTCTTTTATCCAAAATCATAATACCATCATATTCAAAACCAAAATACTCATCCAATATCCAAATCAAAAACAATCATCGCCTCCCAAATCTTATTAAATAATGCACACTGGTGCGAAAATAGTAGGACTACATATGACCCCATCAAAAGCATTATGCCTCATTAACATAATCACATAATCATTATAGCACATATTTAGCCTATTCGTCAATTTTTAAATATAATCTATTTTCTACCTAACTTTCATCTAAGCTTTTAGCAATAATCATGCCTGCTTTCTATAAGTTTTAGCAAAATAACCATGCTTACTTATCAAGAAGCCTCAACAATGGCTATGCTCATCACGCGAGTTCATACCCAACCGATTAGATTGCTCATTATACTGAGCTTTCCGGATGGCCAAGCTTCTTGGAAATGATCTCGACTAAATCACAGCTAGGTTTTAGCCAACCATAGTCATGCTTGTGGGTTACCAAGCCACAATCGGCAATGGAATACCAGGCTTACGTACCTCCCAAACCAACCTTCATCTGCATAGGGTATGTTTACCATTCACTCACGGTCCAAGAAGCTAGTTCATGGGGCTACACAAAAGCGACCTAAACGCTTGCTACCATTCAAAAGCACATAGCACATAAAGCACATAGTTCAGCGGCGATAATTCCGCTAGAAACACACATTGTCGAAAGACAAATTGAAAACAATCGAGAAAACAATTGAGCATCATGGGCTCGTTGCTCGTTCGACGAAAATCAAAACTCCATGTTTTCACATGGCGAATAGCACAATCGGCTTGGTCCTAACACACCGCCTCAAATCCTAGATGACTCAACTAATCAAGTCGAGATAACTACCCACGTTCCTATTTTAATACCGTTCAGCTTAAGGCGTTAGATACTTTGATTGTTTCTCCAGGATGGGAACGGATGTTGCCATTCGGCTGGAATCTCTAATCCTTTCGCTCTTTCATACGCACACTAAGTCGTTACTTCAAGGAGTAAGGATCACTATACCTAACCTTAAGTCAGGTGTCGCTTAGTGCCTTATTCTAATCTTTGACGACATCAGGTATATTTACAACTACACTACTACTACATTCCATTTCGGGGAAAGAATTCTTCTTCACGGCCATCAGTTGATACACCATTTACAATACACCTCTAATGTAGGAGAAGTATTCTACATCTCTCATTTTTCAACCTCGGGACTAACCATCTCAGCTTCCACCCACCTTAGGAATCTCCACATCTTCAAGAGGATCTCTTCTCAGTGTCGGTATCAGGTTTACACCCTTGGTAGCTCAATCCACCATTGCTCACTAGCACACCGACTACACTTGGTCTTGACACGTCTTCATAACAACCGTCGATCTTCATTACCAGAAACTAGATTTCACTCCTTTCTAGACACACTCGTACCATAGGTATTTTCTCTTCGGGATGACTCGGTCATAATGACTCGCATGAGACTCTCTCCATGTGGTCAATAGGAGTAGGGTTACTTGCATAAGAATCCGTAGCAGGGGTAAAAATATTTTCTCCCTCCGGAAGCTTGACCTAAACATTTATCTTTATTATCAAGCGTTTTAATGGTGACGATTTACCTGACATAGCGTGGTTCTTCATAAATTATGCATAGTTGATCAAGTTATGCATAATTGAGGACCAAACGACATCATGTCCATCCTCGTCAAAACGTTTCTTTTCATACGCTACACACGTAAGTCATTTTCTCGGCATAAAAAAAAAAAAAAAAAAAAAAAAACATGATTGTTTTAAAAGAAAGAAAAGAAGATAGCATCATTCTATCTTCCATTCTTATTATTTAAAAGAATTTTTTTTGAAAAGAAGATTTATTTGACACCACAAGGTCAGTTTATGAAATTTTAAAAACACATTTCCCATTGTTTACACAAACAATTTATACAATAAAATCAGTACAATTCACGCAACGGCATTCGTTCAACACACAAATTCGTTATTGCGATCCGCAGTTTTAAAATCATCAATCTGCAAAACATCGTTTAATATAGTTTGAAGTTCACACGGGTCTACAAGCATGTTTCAAAACAATTAACCCATCAGGATTATGCAAACAAGTAACATACACATGCGAAAGATTCGCAAATTGAAGTCTCCTAACACTTGGGGTCCAATCAATCTCTCAATTAGTCAAATGTCTCTGAGGTAACTACGACCTCCAAGCTTCACCCATGGTACAACATACACAATGACACCTCCTCACAACTTATAACCGAGAACAATTATAACAATTGTAATAACAACGTCGAAAATAATATACATACATACCAATTTTCCCCAAAAAGGATACGTCATTGGCTTTCAAAGCCAGTACATTCAACCGTAACGGTTCTAAGTTTCCAATACATAAAGTATGTATACATGAACTCTCCTAGAGTTCTAAATCAAAAGTAATAGCTAAATAGTGCACAATCACCACACTGGTGATAAGATAAAACTCTGGGGCAATAATAACCTCAATCCAATAAACCTAAATCTTGAAATCTCCTTACTTATAGTTCGTGGACGTTAAAAGTATGAGGTTTTTGTCTACGGAAATCATTTCGAGTATAATTTCCAGAAACGTAGGGCCCACTACCCAAGAAGTTTTGGATCCAAGGTGAATATTTCCCATTTTTCCCCCATTTATCAAACAGCCTATTTTTCTAAAAAAATCGCTTACACTAAATTAAGTGTTATCTCCTAAAACCGTGCGTCGCAGAACGCCGAATACGACGTTCAAATCTATGTTTTGTTTATTGATCTAGAACTTACAGTTTTACATATTTAGGTGTTGCTATACAAGTTTTTGAACTTATTACTCATTTAAATTCTAGTCTCAATTTTTTTGACTAGTTTTGCACTTTCAGCGATATCTCATTCATCGGGCGTCGATATGAATCCATCCGAATTCCTATATGTGCCTAAGAGGTTTCTCTACCTCCAAGTCTATTTTTCGAAGTCTTCATAGGCCAGTAATATTTTAAAACATACCCAACAAGCTGCTATCCCAAAGCAATCCCCAAAGAAATTTTGACAAATTTTTGTAGTTTACGAAAATGAGCGTAATTTGAAATTTATTGATGCTTTTGATGTGAAACCAATTGGAGGTGATAGCCCTAAGAGCCTTCTACAGGTACCTAAATTTTCTTTTGAAAAGTTATTACAAAAATATGGAGTTATACTCCTTTTCCCAACGGTATACCAGATTTGACTAGTTTTAGAAAAACGACGATATCTCACTCATCCGGAAGAGTTAAAATTCTATCCAACTCACCACATGTACCTTAAACATGTACCAACATCTCAATTGGCTTTCCCAGGTGCCGTAAGACCAAAAATAATTCACAATCAACCCCACAACCTGCTGGTTACAAACTGCCGTAAAATCCATTTCAAAATCCAACCAAACACCATTTTAATTCCTCCAAACGCCAATACAAAGCCATACCCAATGACTTAACACTCTTTCAAACACAAAAACTCATAGATTTCCAGAATCAAACATTTCATGACTTACTAAGTAGAGGTCGATACGAGAGAATCGGAACACAACGCCAACTTTATTCGAAAGTTCCAAAAATAGCCATTTCCAAACGACACGTTACGCGAGAATAAGTTAATCGTCGTTTTCCAAAACAACGAGGGTTCATGGGATGGCATATAAAAGTCACACTCCCATCAACTGAAAATTTTCAAAACAATAGGTTACGAAACAACATATGCGATTTAAAATCAATGGGAAAATATTCAAAACTCGGACATAAGCTAGTGATCAATAATCACCCAATGGGATCGAAATAACTTCGACGAATTAAACATCATCAAAAGTAAAAAGTAAAGTCGCGAAGAATTTTCGAAGATATCATATAAACAACGATGTTTTTCATCATGTATGAAAATGATTTTTTCATATCGTATCGAAATTGTTTAAAGAAATTAAACTCTTCAAAGAAGCGAATATCAAGATATATTTATCGTACACATAGTCACGGGATGCCGTAATATATATCCTATTGATATATTATATATATATTTATATATATATATATATTATATATATATATATTTTTTATATATTATAATATATATTTTATATATAATTATATATATTTAATATATATACACGGAATATAATTATTACTTTTACCAAGTGTCACCCATTGTTACGCACTTTATATGCAATAAAATAACCTCATTAAGGCTAGTTAGGGATCGGGATAGATGAGCCGCGAGGATATCGGACAACGGTGAACGACTCGTAAAAATTTTTATTAATTCAGTTATAGTTCATTGTTTTTAAAAGACCTAGTTCGCTATAACCAGTGCTCTTGATACCATTCTGTAACACCTCCAAAATACGATACACAACGGAATACAACATTTGGGGTGCTACTTCACGATACAATCATACAAGTCATAACAAACAAATATAAAAGAGATGTTTCTTAAATAAATTTTATTTATTTCGTTTGAAAAGAATCAGAGTACAAAGGTCCCAAAAAACTATTGTAGAAACCGTTTATTTTTCCTTTGTTTTACAAGTCACATCTACGACTTCCTTTCTAAATTTTCTTTCATTTATGACACAAGTTTCACCGAGTCACCCGTCCTGGTAATAACCGCGTTCGTCCCATCCAAGCCATCTTCAATACCTAACCATGATGATACATGATTAAAACGTAACAAAACTTGAGTAATTATTGAGTTTACAAATAACAGTTAGAAAGCCATATTTGGTTCAACAAAACATATAACATTGCTCGTAAGACAAGTTATAAAAATATTGATTTCCAACTAAATGAGCCCGTGTATCGAAACTTAACACATTCATCCCGTAGGATAAAATAAAGTAGAGAAGTATGGTGTTTCTCCTAATACTAACTACAAAATGTCCGTTACAAGGTGCTCACAACTGATTCGCACCCCGGACAAGGTTGTCAAACCCAATAGATCTATTTAATGCATTAGCGTTCACCTGCAACTAGGCAACTAACAGTCACACAGTAAAAGGCATATACTATATAGATGAATTGGAATCATAGTTTAGTATCAAAATTATTGCGTTCTCATTTCACAATACCAGAAAGTATCCCCCTCGCGGGTTTAAAAACATTTAAAACATTCTAAAAGCGAGGCTATGAACTCACCTTGATCGAAGCCGAAGATTAAATAATCGAAACAATCACGAACTACTCGACGACGAGCTCAACCGCGACCTATAATTTATGTCGTTCCATTATTATATTGCAAAATACCGATCGGATAGTGCGCGCATCGCAACTATCATAATAGTATAAATATACATACACATGTGATGAGAAATCCAATGCGAGTCCTAAATCCTAGACTCCAATTATTGAGTTTCGATCTTCATTTTTATTTTTTTATAAGTTACTTATTCGAAGACTTTCATATTTTTGGAAACTTATATTCCTGGAAAGTTACTATTTTCGGAAAGTTACCATTTTTAGTAAGTCTCGTCTTCTAATTATATTTATAATAATATTTAGTTATCTCGTCGAACTTTCGACATTCAATTTGATTATTAATTAATTATACTGGGATTATGTCCCGTATATTTACAAAAGTTTCTATTTTTAGAATCTCCTTCGTTCGTAACAATCGTTAAGTCTAAAATATTATACTTGTAATAATAATAACGTTTTTTATTTTTATAATGTCCGAAAAGTTTAGTATTAACCCGTCGACTTTTGAAAGTCAACGTTGGACTTTATTTGACTTTTACTTTATGTATATATATGTTACTAAATCTGACCCGCTCAAAACGACCCGTTATATCACATTTTCACGACTCGGACTCAAAAGAGATTTTATGCAAAACGATATTCCGGAGAACTTTTTAGTTTTAGCCGAGACTCGAAACTCGACAGAAAATGACCAAAATGCCCCTGCAAGTTTCTGCAGGAACTATGACATTTTTAAATAAAAATGCAGATTTTGACCTTGGGTTTTGACCCGTTATTACTCGATTTTAAAACTAGCAAGCCTCGCGGCAAAGTAAAACGTCATTCCGAGCAACTTTCGTGTTTCGCCGGAAGGCCGAAACGGACTCGAAAGTGCTCAAAACGAGCGTTTAAATTTCTGTCAGCAACTAAATATATTGCAATAGTTGTTTGGAATTTTTCCTAGTTTTCAAATCTTGTTTTCGCCGTAACTTCTTCGTTATTAGGAGTTACGGGACGTTCGAATTACCGAAACGCTCGTAAAAATACCCTCTACCATATTTTCTAAACCAAAATCAGATTTTACAAAATCTCGAACCTCGTTTTCCGCGCCAAAGATTCTGCTCGAATTTATACTTTTCGAAACCCATTAAAACCTCATTTTCGCTTCATAACAACTTCAAAATACACCTAGCTAACCTATTTTGATCATCCAATATCATTTATAATCTAGTCTAACGCAAGATTCAATTGGATTCCATCACATGCAACTATCGAGAACAAATCAAATCACGAAAACAAATAAAATACAAGTATTAAAAATACTTACAAAGCTATAGTAAGCAAGATCAATAATCGAAATCATCACCTTCGCCCCTTTCTTTTCTAGCCGTGGGTTCGAACCAACCCAAAACACAAAACCCGCAACTTTTAAACAAAACCCCGCTTGTAAGAATACTAATTTTAATACTTTTAAACAATGTTCTCGACCCATTTCGACATGAACTCGAACCAATCCAAAACTAAAGAAATAATCATTGCATGTGGGTTTTTATTAGTGGGAAACGTAGGCCTCGATACAAGGATTAAGAAAATATATTCTGATTGTGCATGTCGAAAAATAGTCAGAAATGGGTGTGTGTATGTGGTGGCCGGCGATGGTGGTTCAAAGAGAAAGGAAAACACACAATTTTTGTAAAAGAAAAATATGTGTGTATAAAGTTGGTATTTATAGAAAAATAGTTTGGTCACTTGCCACATTTAGCCCCTCCATCATTTAAGTCCTTATATTTTTAAATAAAAATGTTAACTCACGTCAAAATAAAGTTTTGACTCGGTTTCGACTAACTCAGGACGAGGACGATAAAATACAAATTAGAGTTAAGTACATTTTTGGTCCTTGTGGTTTGGTGCGTTTTTCACTTTTGGTCCAAAATTCAAAAAAGGTTTGGTTTTGGTCCAAAAGACATAGTTTCGTTCCACTTTTAGTCCAAAAGACATAGTTTCGTTACACTTTTGGTCCAAAAGACATAGTTTCGTTCCACTTTAAGTTCAAAAATTTTATTCCAAATTTACGGAATTGGACTAAAAGTGGAACGAAACTATGTTTTTGGACCAAAACCAAACCTTTTTTGAATTTTAGATCAAAAGTGAAAACGCCCCAAACCACAAGGACCAAAAATGTACTTAACTCTACAAATTATCATCATAAAATTATTAACGAAGCGCGTCGAAATTTTTACGATACTCAAAATGCTTAACGTTCGCGCGGTCAAATGTTGACTCGCGAAACATCAAAAATAAAAATTTCTAAATTTCGTTCGAAATAAAATACGAAAATAATTATTAACGACAAATAAAATTTTAAATGTCGACGTTCGTTCTCATAAACTTATAAAATAATAGTTATGACGTCGAATTCGCGATCGTCATCCGCGTCGTAAATCTCGGGTTGTTACATTTCACCCACCTTAAAGGAACGCCGTCCCGGTGCTCGTCCTTTCTCACTCATCTTAATTTCACTTGTAGTGAGACGGTTTCCTCACGATGGAAAGGGACTCACATGCTCGAACGTGAAGATCACACGTTATAATACTCGCCTTGACTAATCCGGACGAAAGTCAACGAAAAAATGATAAATTATACTAGCAAGATCAAAAATATAATCGCAATCGCTCTTATCACAAGAGACAAAGTACGCCACGAAACATATACGGGAAAACATAAATTGCGTCGTTTTTAAACGAAAGATCAACCCAATCTTAGTTTGGTGATCATTTTGACAAAACAAAGCGCACACCGCTACACAAAACCGAAACATACGTTGCTAACCAAAACCAAAACATACGTCAATAATCAAAACCAAAATATACGTCATTATTCAAAACCAAAACATACATCGCCCTCCCGGTCTCATTCAATGATGCACCACCGGTTGCGAAAAATAGTCTGGAGTACATACGACAACATCAAAAGCATTATAGCACCATTACACATAACCACATAATCATATAAGCACATATTTGCCTATTCATCATTTTAAAATGACTCTATATTTCTACCTAGCTTATCATCACGCTTAGCAATAATCATGCCCGCTTTCTATAAGTTTTGGCAAAATAACCGTGCTTACTTATTAGAAAGCCTCAGTGATAGCTATGCTCATCACATGGGTTCATACCCAACCGATTAGATTGCTCATTATACCGAGCTTGCCGGATGGCCAAGCTTCTTGGAAATGATCTCGACTTAATCACAGTTAGGTTTTAGCCAACCATAGTCATGCTTGTGGGTTAACAAGCCACAATCGACAATGGACTATTAGGCTTGCGTACCTCTCAAACCAACCTTCATCTACATTCAGGTAAGTATACCCATTCACTCACGTCCTAAGCCACATCGACGACACAAAAGCGACCTAAACGCTTACTACCATTTAAAAGCACATAGCACATAAGACACATAAAGCACATTTTTCATATAATTCGGCGGCGATAATTCCGCTAAAAACACACATTATCGAAAGACAAATCGAAAACAATCGAGAAAACAATTGAGCATCATGGGCTCGTTGCTCGTCCGACGAAATTAAAATAAAAATTTCAACGTTTCCGCACCGCGACTAGCATAGTCGACTCGATCCTAACACATCGCATCAAATCCTAGATGACTCAACTAATCAAGTCGAGACATTTACGCACATTCCTAATTCAATACCTTCGACTCAAGGCGTTAGCTACTTCGATTGTTCCTCCAGGATGAAAACGGATGTCGCCATTCGGCTAGAGTCTCCAATCTTTTCGCTCTCATATACGCACACTAAATCGTCACGTCAAGGAGTAAGGGCCACTATACCTAACCTTAAGTCAGGTGTCGCTTAGTGTCTTATTCTGATCCTCGACGATTTCAGGTATATTTACAACTATACTACAACTACCTTCCATTTTGGGAAAAGAAGTTTCTTCATGGCCATCAGTTGATACATCAAAGGCAACACGCATCTAATGTAGGAGAAGTCTTCTCTATTTCTCACTTTCAGTCTCGGGACTAACCATCTTAGCTTCCACCCACCTTAGGAATCTTTACATCTTCAAGAGGATCCCTTCTCAGTGTCGGTATCAGGTCTACACCATTGATAGCTCAAATCTACCATTGCTCACTAGCATACCGACTCCACTTAGTCTTGACACGTCTTCATAACAATCGCCGATCTACATTACCACGAACTAGATTTCACTCCTTTCTAGACACACGCGCTCTGAATCAAATTACTAGTAGGTATTCTCACTTCGGACGTAATCGGGCATATTCGACTCGCATGAGACTCTCTCCATGCAGTCAGTAGGAGTAGGGTTACTTGCATAAAAATCCGTAGCAGGGTAAAATTATTTTCTCGGTCCGGAAGCTTGACCCAAACATTTATCCTAATTATCAAGCTTTTTAATGGTGACGATTTACTCGACATAGCGTGGTTCTTCCTAAATTATGCATAGTTGATCAAGTTATGCATAATTGAGGACCAAACGACATCATGTCCATCCTCGTCAAAACCTTCCTTTTTCATACGCTACACGCGTAAGTTATATAATTTTTTTTAAAATGAAATAAAAATAGGATTGTTTCAAAAGAAAGAAAAGAAGATAGCATCATTTCATTTTCCATTCTTATTATTTTAAAATAATAAGAAAGCATCATTTCATATATATATATATATGGGAGGGTTATTGTAGTGTAGTAGCTTAAAGTTGTTAAAATGAGAAGTGATCTTAACCATTGAATCTATTAATTAATATGTGATTTAATTAATAGTAGATACATGAAATTAAATCTTATACATAAAAATTGATGTACAACCACAAAAAAAACTTGTAACGACAATCATTTATAGTGGATACATATGATACATAATTTTGTTTACACATACAAAGAATATTGATAGAAAATATACATTTTATTCGAAATTGAATGATACACTTTACAAGTTAATCTGAGTTAATAAATAAATGCTAAACTATGATAAATAACTGATACACAAGAAACTCGTATTACTAAAAATCGCGAACCAATTGCTCGTACACGAACCAAAACCTCCAACAACTCATACACGAACCAACAAATCGTACACGGACCAACAACTAACTTAAATATGTGACATTTGTCCAATTTTATTTGCTTCTCACTTAACAACTCTTTAAGCATATACACCATTTAACTTGATTTGTATTATGAAGTAGCACCCCAAATGTATTATTCCGATGCGTATCGTATTTTGGGGGTGTTACAATCCCATCTTCCATTTTTTTATTTAAAAAGAATTTTTTTTTTGAAAGAAAATTTTATCTGACACCATAGGGTCAGTTTATGAAATTTTGAAACACATTTTTTCATTGTTTACACAAACAGTTTACACACAAAATTAGTTCAATTCTCGCAAGACATTTGCTCAACACACAAATTTGTTATTGCAATTTCACAGTTTTAAAATTATTAATTCACAAAACATCATTAAATACAGTTCGGTCAACGGTCACCGCAAGTTCTAAAATGATACCCACTCATGGATAATGCAAGTAAGTACCATACACGTGCGGAGGATCCACCAACCGGAATCATTCCACACTCGGGGTTAAGTCAATCTAGTAACAAGGCCACTCAAAACATCAACATCTACAATCACACAAACTCATAATCAAGGATAATCATAATTCTCGTAACCATAATAATAATAACAGTGTTGGGGGTAGTACACGTACAACCAAAAATCCCCTGAAAGTTACAATCTTTGGTTCAAAGACCGATACATCCAATCATGATGATTCTAAGTTTCCAACACATAAACTACATATACATGAACTCTCCTAGAGTTCTAAATCAAAAGTAATAACTAAAGAGTGCACAATCACCATGCCGGTGATAAGATAAAACTTTGAGGCAACAATAACCTCAACCCAATAAACCTAAATCTTGAAATCCTCCTACTTACTAGTCCATGGACGATAAAAGTATGAGGTCTTCGTCTACAAGAAGCATTTCGAGTCTAATTTCCAGAAACGTAGGGCCCACTGCCCAGAAAGTTTTGGATCCAAGGTGAAATTACTATTTTACCCCTATTTATCAAAGCCGCCATTTTTCCAAAATTTTATCGCTCCACTAAACTGAGTGTATCTCCTAAACTGTGCGTCCACAAAGCCGAAACGACCGCTCAAATCTAAGTTTGTTCAATATCTAGAACTTACAGTTTTACATATTTAGGTGTTGCTATGTAAATTTTTAGACTTATTACTCATTCAAATTCTGGTCTTAATTTTTTTGACTAGTTTTGCCATTTCGGCTATATCTCATTCGTCGGGCGTCGATATGACTCCATCCGAATTCCTACATGTACCTAAGAGTTTTCTCTACCTCCTAGTCTAATTTTCCAGGTCTTCATAGACCAAAAATATTTTGAAACGTATCCAACAAGCTGCTATCCCAAAGCAGTCCCCAAAGAAATTTTGACAAATTTTTATAGTTTACTAAAATAAGCGTAATTTAAAATTTATTAATGCTTTTGATGTGAAACCAATTGAAGGTGATAGCCCTAAGAGCCTTCTACAGGTACCTAGATTTTATTTTGAAAAATTATTACAAAAATATGGAGTTATACTCCTTTTCCCAACGGTATACCATATTTGACTAGTTTTAGAAAAACGACGATATCCCACTCATCCGGAAGAGTTAAAATTCTATCCAACTCACCACATGTACCTTAAACATGTACCAACATCTCAATTGGCTTTACCAGATGCCGTAAGACCAAAAATAATTCACAATAAACCCCACAACCTGATGGTTATAAACTGTCAAAAAATCCATTTCAAAATCTAACCAAACACCGTTTTAATTCCTCCAAACGCCAATACAAAGCCATACCCAATGACTTAACACTCTTTCAAACACAAAAACTCATAGATTTCCAGAATCAAACATTTCATGACTTACTATGTAGAGGTCAATACGAGAGGATTGAAATGCGAACACACCAACTTTGTTCAAAAGTTCCTAAAAATAGCCGTTTCCAAATGACACGTTACGCGAGAATAAGTTAATAGTCGTTTTCCAAAACAATGAGGGTTCATGGGATGACATATAAAAGTCACACGCTCATCAACTGGAAAATTTCAAAACAATAGGTTACGAAACAACATATGTGATTCAAAAGTAATGGGAAAATACTCGAACTCGAAGTCGAATAATAAATCACCCAATGAGATCAACAAACTATGACGAATCAACATCATCAAAAGATGAAAAGTAAAGTTACGAAAAAGTTTCAAAGATAATTATATAACAACGATGTTTTCATCACGTGTCAAAATAATTTTATCATATCGCATCGAAATGTTTAAAGAAATTAAACTCTTTGCAAGAAGCGAATATCAAGATATATATAATCGTACACCATAGAACGGATGCCGTATATATATATATATATATATATATATATATATATATATATATATATATATATATACATATATATACATATATATATATATATATATATATATATATATATATATATCATTATTATATATATATATTATATATATATATATAATATATTTATATATTTTATATATACATATATATATTAGACACACACACACACATGTATAATTATTACTTATACCAAATGTCACCCACTTGTTACGCACATAATATGCAATCAAATATACCACATAAGGCACATAAGGGATCGAGAACGATGCGCGCGCGGATATCGGACAACGGTGTTAGCAGATTTATGGTGTTTTATTTATGTTCATGTTAGTAGATTTATGATCTTCATGTTGGTATGTCCATTAATTTTTTATGAAAAATTTATGTAATCAGTTTACGTATGATACAAAATTGTTCTATTTGATCATGTTATTGCATGTGTGTGTTTCTTCATGATGAAGTTTATCATTCGTTGATTGTATATATTACAGATTATCATCCGTTAATATTAATCTTATCATCGGTTAAGTGTATATATTACAGGTTAGTAAGCTTATCATCTGTTAATTGATTAAAAACAAACTTCATGTTATAAGTTTATGCATGATACAAAATTGTTCTATTTGATCATGTTATTGACATCTTGCATCATGTTCATGTTTTGTGTTTTATGATCATCATAAATAGATTTAAAAATGAGTTTTTTGAAAGCTGTATTTCCCTTTTATCAAAATTAAGATGACACGATTTCAAAAAATTCATAAACACTTAAAAAGATTCATTTTCCATAAATTATGTAACAAAATATTCGTTTTAAATGCATATTAGCTATTTGTTAGCATAATTTAAAGTTTGTAAATCGAAAATATAATTTCATTAATTATAGTAGAATATATTTTGTATATGTTACAGATTATCATCCGTTAATATTAAAACCCTTTACCCAAAAAATATTTTTGAAATTTGAATACAATGTCAACTTTAATCGCATCATATAAATTGCAACTATCATTAATTTGCACAACACATCTTTCAGTTCTATTCAATAAAAAAGGTTCATTATTCGTAAATCTTATTATTTGTATTCGGTTTTTGTATTATTTGGATTCAAAGTAATATATTATAGAATTTTATATTGTTAATGTTTTTTTAGATGACAATATGTACCAAAACTTTAGCCTTTTGTGTGATGTTGATCCTATGCTAGACAAGATCAAAGTGAAAGCCCGATGGATAAGCATCTGGCGGTCACATGCACCCAGAAATCCTAATTTCGTTTACAGTTTGGATTGTGTTATTCAAGATGAGCAAGTTTACAAGCATTCTTAGTATACTGTCATATTAAAAAATGTTACATAAATTAAACATCTAATATATCTTATATTGTATCAGAGTAACCGTATCTAGTGTACTATCAAGAAAGATGATATGAACAAGTTTGAGTGTATTTTAGAAGAAGGCAGATGCTACATGATCAGTAACTTTGGTGTTGGAGAGAATGGGGGGAAATATCCTCTTTTGAACTATATATACAAGATTGTATGTTTAAGAAAATTGTTCTAACCTGAATAGAGCATTTCGATTAAAACTTAAAAGGTTTCAAGTTTGAAACATTTACAAATTTCACTCTTGGACATATCAATGAATCAGATAGAGTTGGTATGATTTTCATTACTTTTATTTATTTATTGTTCTTTTCAATGTCTTTCCATTTCTTATTTCTTAAGTATGTTATGCCTATATGTTATTGGAACAATTGTCTTACTTGGAGACCTTATTCCATTTAATAACCATGGTACGACCAAGAGAAGAAGGATTGTTCAACTTGAAGACGTTGAGTAAGTTAAATTATTTATTTTATTAAGAGTGAAATACATATTATGTAACTACAAAATCATAATACTATTTACTAATACGTGAAGGGGAAATAAGATGGAATGTTGTTTCTTTGGTGGAGTTGCCGACTTATTCAACAGCTGAGCCTCTAAAAGGGAAACGACAAGCCATGTTGTGGAAACTAAAAGAGGGGTTGAATAGTTGTTACCGTTTTAAATATAAAACTTAGATTGTCTACTTATGTGAATTCAATAGATATATACGTATGTATATGACAACGATGCAATAAATAAATAAGTAAATACAAAATGTAAACAAGTAAAGATAAGAAACATCAAACCAAAGACATGATGATATATAGAGGTTCGGCTACGAAGTTCCTATTCGCCCTACTCCACTCCTCGAGTATCCAACTCGAAAGTTTTCTTTACTGTGTCAACAAGCTCTCTTTAGGCGGAGAAAAAACTATACACGTTACTTACACTTTTTCCGGTACTAAGCTAAATACAAAGTTCTACTTCAAGATAGAATCAATCTAACACACTGCGTATTTTAAGGCTTAAAATACTAACCTATCATACACATATGATAACACAAGACAAATAGATGAAGGTGGATAAATATCGCAATTGGAATGACTCTACTAAACTAACAACACTTGAAGCTTGATGTCTTCTTTGTGTTCTTCACTAAATAGTGGAATGAATGGATCATTTGTAATAGATTATATAACAAGTATATTGATCAAAGAATCTATGAGAGCATAGTAAATTTTACAAGAGAAAGGTGAAAAGGGTGAAGTAAATGAAAACATTTGGTTCATATTTATAGGAAAATTTAAAATTTTTCTGCCTTGATATGCCAGCTGCACGGATCCACCATACCCTGGATCCGTCTTTGCTTTTGGTGGATCCGTGGGTAGCAGCTAACTATTATTTTGTTTTTTGTGGTCAACTACAAATCTTTACAAAATATTCTAATTGTACTTAATAATCAGATTCAATAGATTCTTATAGAAGAATATATGTCTTAACATGAAAATGGAAAGATTTTCTAGATTTGAAAAGATATGAAAAGATTATTTTCATTTATGGTTAATCCTATTTTGTTTTATTGATTAATATAACTAGCTTATAATTAATCATGTGTTTACTTGAAATTCTTTGATTAGTAATGGTTTATGCAAATTATTTAATTTCTAAGCAAGAAAAAAATCATTAACTACGCTTTATAATGCCATATTCATACATTAAGTGATTTGGCGTCGGCAAGTAAACTTACGACTAAATAACTTGTGTACATAAACTTTTACGTAGTATGACTTTTTTTGTTATTATCAAAACCTCGAAGATCATTAAATATAAATATCATTTTTACGCGAATATTTGTATTAACAATCTCCTTTTTTTGATGATGACAAAATATAAACTCATATTAATTAAAAGTGTACTAAAATAAGTTTTTAGTAGTTGAGTTTACATATCTCCTTCCCCTTTTTGTCGAAGCAAAAAGTGTTGAGGCGCGGTTGCAAGACGTATTTGACTAATGCAATATAAAGGCGTGACGATTGCAAAGTATAAAATAAGACGTTTTCCAAGTGATCCCCTTGGTGCATGCTCCCCCTTGTTTGGGGCACCAAAGAATCGAGCTATAGATGCGTGTTACAAAAGAATGTTAGTAGACTAGCAAGTATATATATGGCAACAACACATGCATATATATATATATAGTAGGGATCCAGTGAGAAGTAAATTAAAATAAGAAGTGGTGAGAAGTGACTAAAACCACACATTTGAGATGCAACGACTTTTTAGATGCATTTCTATTCATCTAGATGCACCATATAAAGTTTTCGAAAGAAATTTGATGTGTATATGGTGCAAATTGATTTTCATGATTTTGGCACATGTATAGGAACAAAATAATAGAAATCATGAAATACATCTAAATACATATGCATCTAATTAAAAGCTAGAAAACACATTATGATGCATTATAATGCATATAAGATTATAGAGATGCATCTAATTTAAGTCGGTGCATCTCGGATATGCGGTTATAGTTACTTCTTATCCTTCTTATTTAGAAAATCCCTTCTCATTTGATCATAACTCACTCTCTCTCTCTCTCTCTTCTCATATATATATAATATATAAATATATATCTATAAATATATATATATTAAAAAATAATATATATATATATATAAGCATAACAACCACCATCATCACAACACAACAAATAATAATGTTAATTCTATTATAAGGGAAGAAACATAAAATCAAGCATAATAATACACTAGAAATAACAATAACTAGAAAAGTACAAATAAACTAGAAAATACAAATAAAAATAAACTAAAAATTTCAAATCTTGGATAAAAGTTTTCGCCCATATAATCCGAGGTGGTGGCGAAACAACAAGGTGTTTAATGCGGAAAGTATGGTGGGTTGGATGAAGATCCAAGGTGGTGTCGGATATAAGAAAGTATGTAGTTAACACGTTCCCGTAACATGTGGAATTCATGCCTAGTTATGCTACAACATTGACAACACATGTTGTGAAGGTGAGGCAAATCATTTGGATTTATAAAATCCAAGATGTTTGTAAGGAGGGTTAGGTAGGTGCTGGTTTCCAAAAATTTAGTGGAAAGTTTTTAGAGTTTTCTAGTGGGAGTGCCTTGTTGTTGATGTTTACTAACTAAATTGTTGAGGTGGTGGAGTATGTTGAAATCCGGGTGGTGATGTGAAACAGAGTGTGTGATGGATTTGAGGGACCTAATGGCCAATTATCCACGGTTAAGACATGTGAGTTATGAGGCGGTGTTTGTTGTGATGGAAGATCTTGAGGTTCAAGCTTCATTGGTATGACAAATTTTAGTTTTGGTGGTGGAGCTACATGAGTTGGTGTTGGTGATTCACTAGGATAGGATGAGATAGTTTGATACGTGCTCCTACTTGAAGTTGATTTTGAGGGTGTATGAGGTGGTGAAAGAGATTTATTTTATGGAGGTGGTGATGGTGTTCTTCATAGTGGTGTTCCTCACTTGAGGATTCAAGGTTTACATAAGTAGAAGATTTGATGAGGTGTCATTTTATATACTTTTTCGGGGTCATTTAACCCCCTAAATCATGCAAATATGCCCAGTTTATGTGCTTAATCGTTTGTTTTCATGTTTTTAGCACTTGGATGGCTTTTAGAGGAAATACGCGTGACTTGGGCTCATTTGGAAAAGAAACGGACAAGACTACGGCTCTACACCAAATCCCTTGAAGAACTTTGCATACAGTACGTGGAGACGGCGTCGCGAATCCTAAGCGACGGCGTCAGGACTTTCAAAGATGACGGAGTCAGAGATATGTGACTGCGTCAGAATGTAGCCCCGACTTAAATAAAAGAAAGGCTCAAGAAGAAATCGACTTGGTGACATGCCGTCTACGACTAATAACCCAAAACGCCGTCGCAAAACCCGCTTTTCTATATATACAAAACCGATTTTAGGGTTTTTAGTGTGTAACTTTGGGAGATGAACCCTAACTTTTATATTCGAGTTTGGCAGCTTTTTAGGCCGTCTTTAGGCCTCAAAACCCTATTGTAACAGTCTTTAATCCATGTTTTAATCAAGTAAAGTTCATCTATCCTTTTAATCTTTCAATACGATTATGTATTGTTTGATTGAAATTTTGTTTTCTTTATCTTCTTATAACATGCTAGGCTAATCTATTAGTAATTTACTTATGATTTCCTAAAACTTAGATTGCAGATCCTTTTTAATGTTGCTTTTTATGATGGATTTTGCGCGTTAGGCTTTAAGAAAACTAGCCATAAGAATAGAATGCATAGACGTCTAGGGAAACGCGAGTGTGTAAAAAGGATACCATCGGTAACAGTCTTCATACTACCTTACCCCTAATATGGTTGATCCCTCTTAAGATATTTTAATTGCATGTAATATACTCTTAGGGGTCTTGTAATAGTCTTCATACTACCTTACTTGTGCGTTGCCTTAACGGAATATTACGTAGACGGCGGGTTCGTGTAATTCGTTCATGACTTAGGAAATACTTACACAGATCATCACAAGTGTGACAAAGCAACAGGATTAGCAAAAGCAATCTGAGGATTAGTGCATGATTATGTAAATACGTTTGTTTATCATATAAGTTATCACCAAAGTAGTTTAGATTATAATTTAGTTTAATTAGATAAAACAAACCAAACCTCTCAAACCATGATTTTACCTGCTTTCTATAAAATAAAAATAAAAAAAGAATCTTCGCTCAACCTCATAGACCTTTGTTAGATCTTGATCAAATTTTCCCAACCTATTCCCCTAAAGAACGATATTAACCCCCGAGTCTTGCCTTACTACACTACAACGGTTAGGTACTCTGCCTAGGGGATTGTAAAACTTCATGTGAAGTCTTACGACCACCGCATCAAGATTTAACTCGGATTCTTGCGGTTTTTCTCTTGTAGTTGGGTGAGTTGGTATTGGATGAACTAGTCATGGTGATGAACAAGTGATATGTGTAGGTGAAATTTGGAAGAAATGTGAAGTGAAATAAGGTTGAGGATGATGATTATAAGGTGAAAATGGTGAAGTGTTTTGCATGAAGGTTCTTGGATCATATGGAAGTTATGTTTTATCCTAAGGTTTAAAATCATATTTAGGATCATATAGCATAGATATAAGATAAAGTGGAAAAAGTTAAAAAATCATAAAATTCGAATTTTGGCGCCTGACACTTGGACGGATCTACCTAAACCAAAGACGAATCCAGGTCAGAATATTATTTCAGCAGCCAAAATCCTACCATATAGCAACAAGTTAATTTTAACATCAAAGATAACTACTAATAGCATTCATAAACGTAGCATATTAAACAAGTAGCAAAGTTTAACATCCTACGAAAGCATTTAAGCAACGAACATATCAATAATCCAATAATTTTAAGCAAATAAACATAACATAATTCATTTAGTTCATTCATCCCATGCCATCAACGACATTCCTTCTTCAACATCCTTCCCATACTATGCAATGCCTGAGCCATGTTCTTGAACATCCCTCTTGTCTCCCTTTGTTCAATGGACATATTTTTACGAGTGAGGAAAGCTCTATTGTAGGACCTAGGTGAAAGTTTAATACTAGGCAAGTCCTCATTTTCCGAGGGGGCTGATTCACATGAGGAGGAGGATGGCAATTGGGCTTGTTTGGATTTTCCTACATTTCTTGGCTGCTTAGGAGGCGGTCTTCTAGGTTTCTTGGCCTTAAGGGATGGCATAAGTCTAGAAACAAGAGTGTAACAATCATCAAAGGGATGATCTTCCATGGTTGCCCGGTAGTTTTTAAAGAAACGAGTTAAAATAATACCGTATGGTAGAACCTTATGAATTCGTTCTCTAAAGTAGTACATTCGTCTGATTACAAAGTAGGCAAGACTGAATGGTCTATCAACCTCCAAACAATACAACACCAAAGCAATATATGCTTGAACATAGTCTCTATTTCCTATGGCAACATATGCATTTTCTCTAATGACAAGTTCACAAGGTTTCAAGTGATCAAGAAGCTTATTTATTTCGATTTGGTTTGGGAGTTTATGTACTATTCCTTCTTTGGTTTCATTTTCAAAGATTAATCTTCGATGAATCAAGCTTCGGATATCATCAAGAAGAGGAAGGTTTGAGTAGTATGGAGGGTTTGGCTCTAAGTTGTTCTCGAGTGCATCAAGTGACTAAGAATCAGTATAAATACAAATACCTTGATTTAGAAGTGATGTCATCTTGGCAAATTGATCTAAAGAGTTGTTGAATTCATATTCATTGATTTCAAAGGTTATGAAAATGCGGTTGTCCTCGTATCTATCAAGGCCAAAGGTTTTGTAGAATTCCATAATGAACCTAGGGCATATTTCCTCATTTAGAATAAGGATGAATTCAAAACCTATTCTATTAAATTTTGCTAAGGTCTCCTCGGTGATGTCTTGTTAGAAAGATGTATCAATGGTTCTCCCCTCGTGAACAAATCATTTTCAAGGTTTTTATAAAGTTATTTGAGTTGTTCAGGTATGTTTGGATCAAGGTAGATTTTTGGAGCATATTGAATTGTTTTCTAATGATCTTGTTAATATTCGCTTGACATTTTGGTACAATTGTTGTTTGTTATGAATATGTGTTTGATGAACTTTAAGATTTGCTCTTCCAATTGCCGATTTGATGATGTTTTTGGTTAGGGCTTATGTTTTTTGTTCGTCTTGAGTGTTTGGATAAGAGTTTACGTAGTCCTAATTTTTCAAACTTAAGCATATACCCACTTAGTTTGACACACGGATCTACCAAAATCAAATACAAATCCAGGGTTTATGGATCCGTCAATCTATGGGCAAGGACAAATTGGGCAGGGATTGATTTTCCACTAATTGAGCATTGGTATTATCATTTTGGCAATTAAAGAGGCTTATATATGTTCTAAACAAACTGTATTTAATTTTTCGGAGTCGACGTCCAAGTTTTGAGCATTACGTTTGAGTTATCGTAAATTTCCCGATGGAATTTCAACGTAGCAAAACATCGTCAATACAAGTATGAGTTGCAAAATTTAGCTTATGAATTTTGACCATTTCTAATAACACAAACATTTAAACATTTAGACGTAATAAAACATCGTCAATACAAGTGTGAGTTGCAATTCGATGATTATTCTGTTCGTCTTTGTGATCGATTTCGTAATTTCATGTAATAACCAAAAATGGCTAAACATATAGATACAAAAAATACCTGTGGTCATTTTATTGATATTTTAGTAATCTATTTAGATTATAATCTCGATCTCATGTTCATTTCTCGGAATTTGTAATTGGAATATATAATGAGAATAAACATCTTTTGTATAATGATTATTTCTCCATTAAATTTCCGTTTACAATTATTTTTAGGAGGATGGTGATTCATTATAGGGGATATGTTCCATCATTCATAATCCTAATCTTAAATAATTAAAATTTTCACGTTTTAATGACTTAGATAAAATGTCGGCTAAGTTATCTCCCGACGCAACTTTCTCGATAGAAAGGTTGCCCTTCTGGACAATGTCGCGAAGAAAGTGGTGACGAATTTCTATGTGTTTGGTTCGATAGTGTTGGACGGGGTTTTTACTTAAGTCGATGGCGCTTTTATTGTTGCACATTATCGTAACATCGTCGAGTCGTATGTCGTAGTCGACGAGAGCTTGTTTCATCCATAGTGCTTGTTGACACGCCTTTCTGGAGGACACATATTCGGCTTCGGTCATGGAGATAGTAATGGCCATTTGTTTCTTAGAGAACCAAGATGTTATACAACATCCCATGAACGCACAAACATCACTAGCGCTTTTTCGGTCGACGTGGTCGCCCGTGTGGTCGGAGTCAGCGTAAACTACAGTTTCTATATCGGTTCCTTTCTGATACCATAATCCTAAGTGGGCAGTACCTCTAATATATCTAAATATACGCTTAACGGCTTCTAAGTGGGTAGTTTTAGAATTTTCTTGAAAACGCGCACATAAACAAACACTCAACATAATATCAGGTCTACTTGCAGTTAAATAAAGTAAACTACCAATTATACCTCGATATTAGTGCTATCTACGGATTCGGCTTCGTCATCCTTGGTTAGCTTGATTTCCGTTGACATCGGCGTCTTGGTTGGTTTAGAATCCTCCAACCCGAACTTCTTAAACATCACCTTGATGTACTTGGATTGATTGAAAAATATCCTGTCTTCTATTTTGTTTTATTTGATGTCCCAAGAAGAAATTTAACTCCACCATCATACTCATTTCAAACTCGTCGTGCATGATTTTGGCGAAATCATCACACAAGTTTTGACATGTGGATCCAAATATAATGTCGTCGACATATATTAAAACAATGATGAGATGTGTTTTCGATTTCTTTGTAAAAAGTGTGTTGTCGACCATTCCCTAGGAATACTCGTGTTTTAGCAAAAATGCTTTTAGTCTATCATACCAAGCCTTAGGAGCTTGTTTAAGACCATACAAAGCATTTTTAAGTTTGTAAACGTAATTTGGTTTTTCAAAATCAATAAAACCCAAAGGTTGAGCAACGTAAACCTCTTTGTTTATAAAACCATTTAGGAAAGAACTTTTTACATCCATTTGACATAGTTTAAAATCTTTTGCACAAGCAAGATCAAGAAGTATTCGGATAAACTCTAATCTAGCTATAGGTGTGTATGTTTCATGGTAATCTATACCTTCTTATTGATTATATCCTTGTGCCACTAATCTAGCCTTATTTCTAGACATAATACCATTTTCGTCTGACTTATTTATAAATACGCATTTAGTTCCTATCATTGATTGGTTCTTAGGTAGAGGCACTAAATCTCATACATCATTTGCTATAAATTGATTTAGTTCCTCTTGCATAGCTACGACCCAACTTTCATCTCCTAATGCCTCATTGACATTCCAAGGTTCTATGGTTGAGATGCAACAAAAGAAATTACTTTTATTTTGGGCTTGTGATCTTAATGTTCTTTGATTTGGATTTCCTATGACTTGTTCTAATGGGCGAGACTCTTTAATGTTAACGACCTCGTCAACTTCTATAGACTCATTTTCTACATTATTATTATCCACTTTTACTTTTCTTTCAATAGCTTCTTCTTCACCAACATCATCATCAACCAATGGTGATAATTTGGTAGGAGGAGAACTTTCATCGAATGTCACGTTGAGTGATTCTTCAACTTTCATGGTGTGTTTATTCAAGATAATATAAGCTTTGCTATTATGAGAATATCATAGAAAAACACTTTCGTATGACTTTGGGTCAAACTTAGTTAGATAGTCTTTAGTGTTTAAAATGAAGCACTTACTTCCAAACAGTTTAAAGTATCTAAAGTGGGTTTCCTACCTCAATAAATTTCATAAGGGGATTTTCTTAGAATTTGTCGAATTAATATTCTATTAATAATATAAGTAGAAGTGTCAACGACGTTGCACCAAAACTTTTGAGGTATCAATTGTTCATTTGACATAGTCTTAGACATTTCTTGTAATGAACGATTTTTCCTTTCAACAACCCCATTTGATTGTGGAGTACGAGGAGCCAAAAAAAGTATGAGTAATGCCTTGTGCATCATAAAAAGCTCTGAATTGTACTTCGTTATCAAAAACCCAACCGTGATCCATTCTAATAGCAACTGTAGAACATCCTAATCGATTTTGATTTTTCTTACTTAATATTTCAAATTTTTCAAAAGCTTCACTTTTGGTTTTCAAAAATTTTGTCCAAGTATATATTGAATAATCATCCACTATTACAAATGTATAAAAGTTACCTCTGTAATTTCTAATAGCGGATGGACCAAATAAATCCATATGCAAAAGTTCTAAACATCTATAAGTAGAAATCAAATTTTTAGCCTTATGGCTTGCATGAGCTTGTATTCCTATTTTACAAGCATCACAAAAAATGAATATCAAATTTTAACTTAGGTAGATTTCTAACCAATTCTTTGGATGACAAAGATTGGATTAAAAGCATATTTGCATGACCAAGTCTTCTATGCCACAATGTAAAGTTATCTTCTAGAGTGGCAAGACATAATTTGTCTTGAGACTTATTTTCTAATTTTATGACATATAAACCATTTTTCCTAATTCCATTTCCTATGACTTTATGATGAGGTGTCATTTTATACACTTTTTCGGGGTCATTTAACATCCTAAATCGTACATTTATGTCTAAAATAGGTACTTAATCATTCCTTTTCAGGTATTCAGCATTTGGAAGGTATTTGGAGAAAATACACATGACTTGGGCTCATTTGGAGAAGAAACGGACAAGACTACAGACCTACACCAACATCTCAAGAATTTCTACTCAGAGGCTGGAGACGGCGTCACAGATTACACGTGACGCCGATATAATCCATACCAAGACGACGTCACAAGATCTCAAGACGGTGTCAGAATGTATGACCCATCCCATTATCTAGAATATTATATCCATGACGGTGTCACGATTAAAACGCGACGCCGTCACAACGATTTTCGTATACATACAAACCCGAAATTAGGGTTTTAAGTATGTAACTTTAGAGTAAAAGAAAGGGACAAACCTTAGTTCGTTTAGCAACTGTTAAGGACGATTT
>BQNB010012949.1:10217-59660 GCA_026074375.1 Tanacetum coccineum
ACGAAACGGAGGAAACGTTAGAAAAAATGGGGTCCACCCCCTTTTCTGTGTGTTGTGTATTTTTGTGTCATGAGTGAAGGGGTATTTTTTTGTGTTGTGTTTAAATGAGGTGGCGCTGAGGTGGCAGAGGTGTAGCCCAAATGAAGAGGCAAAGCCTCTTCACCATACCCTTTACTCTAAGAGAAATGCTAGAACCACATAAAGATTTACACAAAACTTTTTACAAAATGATTTGTCACATATTTAGTGGTAATCTCTCTCTTACTTTTGAATTCTCTCTCTTAAATACATCCACTAATTTACTTGACACATCATTGTGTGGAAAACATTTTGTAAACTTTTTGTGGTTCTAGCATCACTCAAAAAATAAAGCGAAGCATGATTAAAGTTTTTTTCTTTTCTTTTTCATTGAATATTATTTGTATTCTTTGACAAACAATACTTCCCTTGATGCTTTAAGACAATGTCTATTTGTAACGCATCTCGTTTCTATCTTCAATTCATTTCGTGTGTGTGCATGTCAATATATAGGTCATAATAACTTAAACAAAAAATGATTCTCATTCCTAACCAAAATAACTAATACTAACAAAATTTGGACATATGCTAATATCAAAACCCTCAAAAGTGAATGTTTAGAAAGAGAAATTTGCAAAAATATGTGTCAAGTAATACTAAAGTTTTATGTCACGATGATACCTAAGTCTGAAAATGTTTTACAACCAAATATTTATGAGTTCAAGTCATGCTTAAGATATACTGAGTACTCGCGCAATGCGACGGCGGGTACCATGTGATTATATTTTGCGGCAAGCAAATGTTATCCAGTTAAACGTTTTTCTAACGAAAAAAATAAAGAATCTCTGCAGTAAGTACCCGTAAGAGTTTAGGAGTGAAAATGTGGGTATATTGAGAGACTATTTTTGCTGTAACAAAAAACATTTTTGAGTGTGAGAGATATGAAAGGTTTGTGTGGATTTATATTATGGATGCGGTTGCACATTTTTAATAATCATTATTGATACTAATGATTTAAGCGGTTACACGTTTTTAATGATATTGCTTATTCTTTTTTTAAGATTTGGAAATCAAGTTCAATAATTATTTTTAACAGTGAACAATCGCTACATAATAAAAAGAAAAGAAAAAAGAAAATTACTGTAGAACGTAAGTAGTAGTTAAGTAAATTGAACAATTCCAAACACCCCAATAATCACAAATCAAATATTAAAATTCTAACAATTCGACAAAATAAAACCCCAAATGGGTTATCATCATCATCATCGATCATCAATTCAATACTACAATCACCAAATCACTAACATAACATGATGAAAAAAAACTAACTAAAAATCTCAACTTCATCAAAAGTTAATAGATTCAGGGTCACGGATGCTTTGCAGATCAATTATTAATTCATAAGATTCTATCCTTAAAAAAATCCAAAATCTATCAAACCTTAGTATTTGACATCAACGATGTAAGCCCTCAACATTTTTTGAAATCATCCTTGCAACAATTAACCATGATGTCATCAAACATTTTAACAAAATCATCTAAATCAAACATCTTAAACCCTCTTCAATCATCTCCAAAACCTTCATCACATTTTTAAAAAAAATGACGTCACCAGAATAAGAAGACATCTATTTTTTGGTACTCGTATTCCTCTTCTGCTTTGGTACCCGTATTTCTCCAAAACCATGATCATTAGCTTGCCAGATGGCGGAGACAATGGCGGCGGTAGCGGCTGACGGCACATGATGTTGGCAAATGTGGCGACAGAACTAAACGGTAGTGGCGGCAAAATCTGTTATGAGACGACGAAATTTGATGGTTTGAAAAAAGAAAGAGAAATGTGTTTATGTTTTTAAGAGAGATAAAATAGAGAGATGAAAATAGTGTAATAAATTTTGTTAGTGTGTTAGGTTTTTATACTCGTATTTGAGTTTGTGCTTTACACTTAAATTGATGTTTAATGGATCGTTACAAATAGACCACATGAATGCAGCAGTTACAATTTGACTGAATTGATGACAATATTAATGTTAGCAGTTACAAGTTGATTGTATTAAAAAAGAGGAATGCTACACCCACACCTTTTTTACATAAAAAACTCACACCCACATGTGGCAAGTGACGTGGACCAATAAAATTGTATTAAATTTTCTTTTTCTTACTTTCACTCCCAATAATTAACTTACACATGTGGGTGTGGATTTTTTTATGTAAAAAAGGTGTGAGTGTAGCATTCCTCATTAAAAAACGTATATGGGTCGTTATAACTTTACCATTTAATTGATTGTTACATATTTTGAGATGTTACAAGTTTTGGCTATTAAAGGCTTTTAAATATGTATGATGAACATTTTTTAATGGTTTTACATCTTTCCCGATAAAGTAATTTTTTTACTTAATTTTTTAAGACTTCTAAAAATAAAAATAGATGGGCTAAATGCTTTATAAAGTAATATAGATTTAGATTAAAGGGAGAATTTCATATATCACCCTAAAAATATCCTTAATTTCATATATACCTAATTCATTATTTAAATTTCATATATACCCATTCTCGTCTATTATAAGCTTTAGACCATTTTACCCTTTTGTATTTTGAGCGCCAAAGTCACCTAAAAGATAAAACTACTCGCGCCAATTTTATCTACGAAACCCTACAGCCATTGATAACTATATCTTATTGTGAATTTCATGCCATTATGAATTGCTTCTTGGTAAAAGGTAATTGTTTTTTATTCAACAGTATTATATTATGAATGTTTATATCTTATCTAGGTCCCCATGATGATATTTAGGTCAAAAAAATGCAATTAAATTTTTCTACTTCATGCAATCATGTACTATGTTGAATTGGAAAATATATGCTATGCTTTATTATTAGTATATATATTAGGGTAAATAACTAAATATAAGCAGCATGTTATGGTTTATTAGCATGTTATGGAAAATATATGTTAGGGTAGACATCTCAGAAGATAACTTATAAAGTAATTGGTACACCAAACGGTCTTGTTATATCTTCGGACATGCAAAAGGGGTTAGAAGTAGCTATCTCAGAAGTTTATCCTAATGTCGAGCACAGGGAATGCATACGCCACTTGTATAGCAACTTTAAGAAAAAATTTCGTGGCGACATCTTCAACTTTAAGTTGTGGGGTGCTGCACGTACCTACTGTGATAGAGAGTATGAAAGAATATTAAATGACATTAATGTTGTTGTAAATGGAGAGGCAATTAGATATCTTAATGATAACCATAAGAAGATATGGAGTCGATCCAAGTTTGGCACTATATCTAAGTGTGATTACATCACTAATAACATATCAGAATCTTTCAATTCTTGGATAGGTGAATTGCGTTATCAACCGGTGATTAATCTTCTGGATGCCATAATCGAAAGGCTTATGGTACGGTTCGATAATAAAAGAAGGATAGTGGAAAAATGGAAGGGCAATATAGTTCCCACTGCCAAAAAGTATCTAAACGAAATATCAAAGGCAAGTAAATTGTATGATAGCCATCATTCTTATATTTTTTAAACTCCCATATTCAGCAACATTTTCTCTTTTTCATGCAGAACTTAGGTGATTATGAAATTTGTAGGAGCAACGAAAATCGAGCTGTAGTAAAGTGCAAGGGAAAACGATGGGATGTTATACTAGATGAGTAAAGATGCACATGTCAGGTTTGACATGTTAAAGGACTTTCGTGTGTTCATGCCGCGGCTTTCATTGTATTCATAAGGGATAATGACTGGGAAAAATATGTTGACGGGTATTTTACAATCGAGAAATTTAAAGAAGCCTATGCTATAGAATTTTCTCTGATGTTAGCTATGGACCAATGGCTTCACAAAAGAACTGAGGAAAAAATATACCCGCCTACTATGAAACGCCCGGTTGGACGACCAAGGAAGGTTAGAATTAAGGCACATGATGAGAGCAAAAAAAACACAAGTGTCCGCGATGTGGTAAACTTAGACATTATGAAAAAAGATGCAAGAATCCTGCACCTCAAGATTTGGATCAATATCAAGCTTCAACTAGTAAAAGGTAAATTAGCTCTTCGATGTTTATAAAGTTTTGATCGATAACAAATCTGCAAATGTTATTCAGTGTGATATGTGTCGTTTTTTTTATAGAGGACGAGGAAAGAGTGCCAAAGCTCTTCAAAGTAAGAAATCGAGGACGAAGTGTTGATGGTCATGCAACAATGAAATTGGCAAGTGATGGATAAATTAAAAGTGTAAACTGTGTTTATTGAATGAGTATAATGAGTACAATACAATGTATATATATACTACACATTGGGCCTAATCATGAGCACAGGCCTTTGGGCCATACAAACACGTCTGCTAACATCCCCCCGCAGTTTGAGCGAGAGAGGAACGAACACTCAAGCTGGAGCGAAACTCATCAAACAAAACCGTAGGTAAGCCTTTGGTGAAGATATCTGCATACTGATAACGAGAAGGTACATGAAGTACTCGGATATGACCAGCGGCAACCAAGTCACGAACAAAGTGAATATCAATCTCAATATGCTTCGTGCGTTGATGTTGCATGGGATTAGAAGAGAGATAAATGGCACTTACATTGTCACAATAAACAAGTGTAGCGGTAGACAATGGTGTATGAAGCTCTCGTAAAAGATTTCGTAACCAACAAGTTTCAGCAACGGCATTAGCAACACCCTGATAACCCAGCTTCCACACTGGAGCGAGAAAGGTAACTTGCCTCTTTGAAAGACCACACAAGTAAGATTGTTGCCAAGAAAAACATAAAAACGCGAAGGTAGACGGGAGCAAACAGTGTAGTGGGCACCCAGCCCCAATCTGCATCAGAAATAAGCAACCAAAGAAGATGTTTGTGGACGAAAAATAGTCTGTAATGAAAATAGCTGTAATCCTAGGGCATGTAACCCACGCGAATATACCGCAAGATCCCTTGAGAGCAGAGAAAGAGGCTCCTCGAGGATCATGCAATTAGAGACAACCCTGCTGGCACAGCATAAATATATCATGCCGAGTGTAAAGTCAAATACTGAAGGGCCCCCAGCAAACAGCGATATAAGGTAGGAACACCATCCAGCAGAAACGCTTAGAATTCCGTGTCAACAGGAGTACGACAAGGATTACAAGTGAGCATGCCAGTACGCTCAAGTAGCTCAGAAGCATACTTCTGTTAAGAGAGAAACATCCTCGAAGTATTGCGAGTCACAGAATACCCAAAAAATAATTCAGCGGACCCAAATCAGTCATAAGAGAACTCCAGCATGTAAAGTGCAAATATACTCTGACAAGAAAAGCTTAGAAGAAGCAGTCAATAAAATGTCATCAACAAACAAAAGCAATAAGTTGTATCGGTACCCCCGCCTGTAAATAAAAAAGTGACGTGTCACATCTGCAAATGAATAAAACCAACTCGAGCAGGCATTCTGCAAATCTCTGAAACCAAGCCTGAGGGGCTTGCATAATCCATATAGAGATCGCTGAAAAGACAAACATAGGATCATGATGATGTTAATCCGAAACCTAGGAGGCTGCTGCATGTCAAACAGTCCTCTGGAATAAATGAACCACGTAAAAAAGCATTCTTGACATCAAGTCTGATAAATCAGGCCCAATGTCGAGAAAGACAAATGCTAAGTACCGTAACGAATAGGTGGCCGGTTTTAACACCTGGGCTAAAAGTCCTCATCAACATCAATACCTTAAGCTGAGTGCTGCCATAACCGCACAAGGCGAGCCTTGTAACGATTAAGAGTGCCATCGGCATTATATTTATGCCGAAAAAGCCATAAGGAACGAACAATGTTCGCGTCCGATGGTCGTGGCACAAGAATCCAAGTATTATTTTTAATTAAAGCATTATATTCATCAAGCATCAGCACAATACCAATGGCGGTCTTGAAAAGCATGTTGTAGACTTTGGAATAAGGGAAAAAGTTAACACAGAATAAAGTATATCGTTGAGAGACGACTAGTACCAACACGGTAAACGATGACTATGAGTGAGTCGAAGCGAGATGCGGTTTGGGTTAGTGGGTAGCGGTGAGGGAACCGTGAGAGAGTGGGTGGTTATGTTTGTGGGTGGAAGATAGTCATAGGTTTTGTGTTTGGTAGGTGGCGGGAAAGGAGTGGCTGCAAAGTGGAGTAGATTATGGGCTTGATTGGTTGGCAGGTTAGTAAGAGTGGACGGAAGTGAAGTGGGTTGTGTGAGGGAGAATTGTGGGTTGCGGCAACTGGGGAAACCCCAACAGTAGGGCATATTATGGAGCATATGTTTTTGTATTAAATAGATCGTGTCAAAGAAATTGTATGGTGGTGAGGATCGGGAAAAGTCATAACCCATCCGGAAAAAATCGTCTCATCAAAAGTCACTGACGAGATAGAATGAGTTTATCCGTATTAAGTCAAGCACATACCCACGGTGATTGATGGGTAGCCCAAGAAAACTGGAAGTAGGCAGCAACGGGTCGAGTTTTGATGAATTGGTGTAAACATGTGGGTAGCAAAGACCAACCAAACACGAAGATCGTCATAATTAGGTGTAGCTATAAAGAAAAGACGGGTAATGTGGAATCTCTTGTTAATAAATCGCAGTGGATGGAAGAATGTTTAAGAGAAGTGCGGGCCATGGAAGGGCTTCAACCCAAAAGGTAGGCGGGTAAGTGGCTTAAAATAATAAGGAAGCGGACAGGTTGTTAATTGTACTATCATGCGTTTGACTTGCCATTTTGTTGAGATGTTTTGGGACAAGAGAAACGAATGGTAATACCATTGGTGGCAAATAATTGGTGTACGCAGTGTTGCAAAACTCACCTCCATGATCACATTGCAAGGATTTAATATCATACTGAAACTGATTTTTAACAAAAGCACGAAAATGAATGAATTTAGACAATGCATCAGACTTATTACGAAGAGGATACACCCATAAGTAATGCGAAAATGATCTAAAATAAAACATAGTAATTTAATGCTGAACCTGAAAGTGGAGAAGTCCACAAATTTGAGTGAATAATGTCAAAAGGAGACTTAACAACTGTTTCAGAAAGCGAAAAAGGAAGTCGCACGTGCTTGCCAAGCTGACAAGCATGACAAAGCACAGTGGACTTAGTCTTATTACAAGAAATCAGATTATTAGAACCGAAATGAGTTACACTCACTTCCAGGATGACCCAATCGTATGTGTGCCACGTCTGCTGACCGACCAAAAAGCTTGAGGATATGACAAGATGTACCGATAGAGATCACCACGTGTTTGTCACATCGAGTAGAAATTGACGAGTCCCAGTAAATCGTAACAGAAAAAACCAAACTCATCAAATTCAATGGTACATTTATTATCTCTAACGAACTGTCTGACCAAAAATTAAGTTTTTTATAACAATGTTGGGTGTTATGATACAATTAATTTAGGTAAGAGGTTTGTAAAGGAGTAGGTAAAGTGCTATGTTGCCCGTGTTGGTAGACTGGAATGGATTTCCCGGTCACCAACACGAACAGATGGATACATGCAAGAAATAAAAAGAGTACATAAATTAGTGGATTTAGAAGTTAAGATAGACGAAACGCACCAGTAATCCATGATCAATTTGCATCTGTTTGGAACCCGAAGAGTCATGCATTATACTCTTGAGGCAAAAAAGCGTTGCTTGACCATTTGCCTGATCGAACCTTGTAACAGTACCCCGAAAAGAGCCCTGCTGTTGTGGGCTGAAGGCTGTTTGGGTCGGACTTGTTGACCAGACTGGAAGCCTGTGGAGCTGTGGGCCGAGATTGGCCTGATAAGCCATTGAAAACCAAAATGGGGCCAACATGTTTGTTGGGCTTGTAAGTAGTTGTAAAGCTGCTGTGTTGGATACATTCACCCACCAAGATTGAGAATCCAGCATGCATAATGTAGAAAATTCCCCTGAGTGGTGTATGAGTTGTAGAAATTATTACTGTTGCGAGAGAGTACCTTGAGAAAGAGAGGAGTCATAGAAAGGAAACGACAAGCATCGCCCAACACAAAGCCACGTCCAAAATTAATGACACACATACCTCACGTGATATGGTACGGTTGTCCCCGTTCCACTTATTGTTCCATCCCGTTTGATTATGACTTGATGCTTCAGCCAATAGCACTTGAGGAGCACTTGAAGTAGTGCCAGTAGGGAGTACAGAAGACCGAGAACGAAGCCTCAGCTCCTCCGTTGCCACCATCGATCGAACAGTAGCCAAGTCAGGGAAAGGATCCTTGTGTGCTATGATTTGAGCGAGACTCCCATATTTGTCACTTAAGCCGTTGATGGCGTGTGTGACTACATCGTCATCAGACATATCCGAACCTAAATCAGTAAGAAGGGTGAGGATAGCCTCGATCTTTGAAAAGTATTCATCAGCAGTTTGGTCTCCCATTTGAATGACCCGTAATTCTCCTTTTAAGGAGATGGTGCGGGTGCATTTGTTGTCTTGGAAAATGGTTTCAATGGCATCCCAAGCGGCTTTAGCCATTTTAGGATTTGCTTTAATCAACCTCTTTCGAAGGGTCGAAGAGAGGGTGAGAAAGATCCAAGATTTGACGATGGAATCAGCCGTGATCCATTCGTCCGTTGGTGGAGTCGACGTCGAGGCCTCGGTGACAGGTTCTTCGATGTGCTTTAGGACACCGAAGTTGCTACAATGGCCTTTGAAAAAATAACTCCATGTGGAGTAGTTTGATTCAGCGAGATCCAGCTTCTCAGGAATGAGACTGTTGATGTTATGAACCGCATAAAGTTTTTCAACCAAGGTGAGGGTAGGGGGTGGAGATGGGTGTTCGCTGTTTGTCATTATGGATTGATAATCGACTGTTAAATCGATGTGATGAAGGTGTAAAGGCGACTGTTAAACGTATATGTGGAGGGATTAGGGTTTGTTTTGTAATTTTTAGGGTTGGATCGGCGTGGATAATGGCCTGATACCATGTAATACTGTGTTAATGATAAGTATAATGAGTACAATACAATGTATAAAATATACGACACATTGGGCCTAATCAATAGAGTCACACTAACACGGTCCTTTCCACCTTTGGCATAACAAACACGTCTGCTAACAAAAAGAAGGTCATACCATCATTTTGTAACTTTTGGCACTGTTGGATTTTCTTTTTAGTTCTTTTGGTTTGATTTTGGATTTTTTTTAGTTCTTTTGTTCCAATTCTATTTCACTAACTGAGTTAATGACTATTATGATAGCTGCAAGTTGAAAGTACGTTTTGTTGGTGTAATTCAATTTTTTGTTGATGTGATTCATATTTTTGTTGCTGTGATTTAGTTGCATGAGCCATCTATCAGTATGATTTTGTAGTTGTCAGCCACTTGCATCACTATACATCAGTGATTTTTTATGTTTCTAGCCATTAGGTAAGAAGTAAATAGGAACATTTCATAAGGTGAAGAGGTTTTTTTCTTCATCTATAAAACACAACGTGTGCCTTATTCTAATTAACTTTTGTCTTTTTCGAAACTTCAACTAGATGGAATCTTCTTGCGTGTTTTGTACAAGTGAAACAAAAAAAAGTAACTCACAGCATGAATAATAAAAATATACAAACTGGTTATTCACATGAAGGGCAAAATAGTCATAATAAAAGTTGACTTTAAAAGAATAAGTAAAATTGGGGAAATATAAAATGTGTTTTTGGGTATATATGATACTATTGACTACTCTAGTTAGGTATATATGAAATTAGTTGTGTTTTGAAGGGGATATATGAAATTCACCCTAGATTAAAAGATATTAGACACGGGTTCCATCTTACTTTATTGATGCTGTTACTTTTTGTGTTTTTCTAATATTTACCGGTCATTATATTATGATTTAAGTTCATTTGGAGAATATATTTTTTGTGGATACTGGGGGACTCATCCCCACCTTTCATTTTCATCCCATCCAATGGATGAGATTAAATTGCCTATTTACACTTAAGGGGTATTTTTATACATTATATAAACATACTTTCTTATAACCCTTCTCATTTAACACACACACAAAGTGTGTGTTTTCATATCGTCTTTTTTTTCTCTCTTTCTACACCAATCCACAACTAATCGTTCGATCAACACAAACAACCAATCAATCGATCTTCAATCGATTGTCTTATTTTGAATCGTATGGATGATTGGATTCAATAATAGGTCGTAGGCAGTGCATGGAACTTTTTATAAGCTTGAGATATATATTAAAAAATTTAAGAACTAAATAAGACCTCCTAATAAAGGTCGACAAGGATGCGAGTTAAATGAGATTATGAAATTTTATCATAGGCATGATATGAATGGATAAAAAATAAATGTGATTAGTTCATGGGTCATTGTATGTGTGAATGTTTAAGAATCAAGATTTGCCAAAATTTTACGTATCGTCTTTCTCACTGTCTATATAAAAAAAATTTGCTATAACTTTTCAATTAAATATCTATATCAAACGTACCTAAGTTGGCATAGTTGAAGTTTTATACATTCACTTACGCCATAATTTCTATACTTGTAAGTTTAGGGACGTCATAGACTTTTTGAAGATCATGGATGAAAACTAAGCTAAAAAATGAAGCTCAAGTAAAAAATATCACCGTACTAGAAGATAGAATGTAACTTATTTATGTATAAATCGACACCCTTTTAAAAAAAATTGATGTAAAATATTCAGTTCATTCTTCGTTTTCTTTTATTTCATATGTTTGTGTACTCTTTCATTACACGTACAGTGGTTCAGGTCACGTACGCACTTCATACAGTGTAACAGTGGCAATTTGCACGTGTAGCTCTTTTAATACACTTTTGACAATATTTGTGTATTACCGTGCTACAGGTGACGGAGCACGCAACCCTGGTTTAGGTGGCGTATTGAAGAGAGAAGATGGAGAATTGTCAAAAGATTTCCTTGTGACTATGAATTATCATCCAATAGCGGGGAAAATCGGTTAGCATAACAAGTGACAGGTACGCTGTTGTTAAATTCTGGTGCGAATGCATGAGATTAAAGAAAACGTGTATGTGTACACGTTTGTATAGTTAGTAGTAGACGTCCATCTAGAGTTTAGCCTCAAGGTACTCAAGGTTTTCCTTGATCCCTATTACAGTTCATTGATGTAACCGTATTATCTTGATCAAATAATATTAGGGATGTGGTGAATGTTTGGTAAAAACCTTGTTATGATAATATTGATTCTATGTTTGAATATTCTGCCTATGTTATCATTATCCTAGATTAGTTCTTAACAAACTAGAGCTACAACGATCTCTATTGGTTTTCACAATTGTTAGGACTTAAAAGACTTCATGGATTTTTAGAAGTTACTACTACTCAGGTACATAATGGAAATTATGCTAAGTAGTTAGTACTGGTAGTATAATGTTACCACTACTAGTTACTACTGTTAGTATAATTTTAGTTCTGGTAGCATAAAGTTACTGCTATTAGTTGAAGTTAAGACTGCTCAGTGTTGAAGACTAAAATATAAGCTAAGAAGATCTTTGTTAATCCCTTTCACACAAAGAAAGTTTTTGCTAATATGAAGAGAGCTGGAAAGGATTTTTCTGGGAGAATAACACCCTACTGCTTATGTTTATTAGTGCTGCTGGTGAAAGGATTACAACTGTTAAAGATTTCTACTGTCAAGAGGATAGAGAATTAAGGAGATAAAGATTTTTTGAAGAACAAGAATACTTGTGAAGATAAGTATTGAGATATTTATGTACAAGATATACATAATGTATTTATTTAAAAGATTACGTTTATGTTTAGAAAAGATTAAGATATCTTAGGAATGTATTGTAAGCCGACTAGAACTCCTTAAGTCTATAAAAGGAGGCTCTAGGGCATTAGTTGAGATATCAGTTTTGCACATAAGTCTTCATAGTTGTCAAAGTCGATTAAGAAAAGCTTTAAGGTTGTAAACCCTAGTACTAAGTGAAGAGTACTCGTATTATTGATCTAATAATATTGAAGCGTTTAGTTATATCTTTGTTTGTTCAAGATTACTGTTTTATTTATATTACTTCTAGGTATTAAGGTGTAGATTCCGCATACACTTTAATATACATACAAAGTTTCTACAACAAGTTATTTTGGATTTATCCAAGGTAATTTAACCTTAGACAACCTAAGGAATCGACCTAGGTTTGGATTCAACATGTGGTATCAGAGCAGGTGGCTCTTGATATCTAGGATCTACAAGGTGTTATATGTCGAAGAACGAAGTAAAAACCCTAATTCGTATATGGTTTCTAAGTTTGGATTTTTCTGGGCAACTGTGGTAAAATGATGATAAATTGTTCGTTAACCGTTGGATCGTAACGAAATTTTAACTGGAGGTTCTATACACATATAGGTACGATCTGAGCACAGCGATCTTTGATTTGTGTCCTCAAATTAAAGATACGACTTTTATAAAACTGCTGCAGAAAAGGGTTTTTCAAAACCCTAAATCGATGGCAGCTTGGTGATTTGTGATGATGATGCTTGTGACCCATGGTGTTTATGTTTCTACTAGCTTTGGTGAGTCGATCCATGGATTGATGAACCCTAGTAGAACTAATGATGAATGATGCAAGGAGTTTCAAGAAACAAGCAGGTTGTGACTTGTTTTCATGGTCATGGTTACAGCAACAGGTGGTATTGTTTTTTAGATGGAAGAAGATTCCTGCGAACTTATTGGATTCAACAGAAGGTCGTGATCACAGGTTATTGTGTATATTGATAATCCTTGGTATGTTTCTGGTTCGAGTAAAACAGCAGGTTCTTGCGTATATACTGGTTAGGGTTTGTGAATTGGTGAATGGATCGTGATTGAAATAAAAGAGCAGGATATGGATGCAAATTTTATGGAAGGAATTTTGGATTCGTATATATGGAAGTGTTTATTATAATACATGATTTGATTTATGAGGTCAGTTATGATGCATGGTTATAGGAAAGATACGCGGTAACTGTTATATGCAACCTAATTCTTTAGGATTACATTTTATCTATGGTAACTTCCATAGTTGTGTGATATGCTACGTATATTTAAGATGTACAGGTTATGGAAATTATTGCAACGTACTATATTGGGCTTATGGATTGATTGGCTGTGATGGACAGCTGGGTGTATTCATTAGTACTGCTCGCCCATGATTAATACTGTCTTTGATAAACTTTGCTCGCCGTTGGTTAGTACTGCCCGAATTGCAACAGTTTAGCGACAGTTCAGTAACAGGTTGGTGATGATTTAGTGACAGTTATAGTGTCACAAAAGGCCATGGGAGTAAGGAGTCATTAGTTTTTGTAACAGTTTAGTGACAGAAAAAGTGTTGCTAATTGGTTTGGATGTTAATACTGCTAGTGTTTTTCAGTTAATACTGCGGGTTTAATTGTTAGTACTGCCAGAATACTTTAATACTGCTAGCATAGTCCGATGTTGGACAACAGACGCGTTTGGATCTCGGATGGAACTGTTTTTCACAACAATTTATTATTCTTGATTTTATGGCTCATTTTGGAGATTTATTGAAAAGGTGATTACGAAGACAGTTGACTATCACTTATTTGATGTTGTAGTTGAGTTTCACAGATGCATGTTCTTATCATATCTTAAAGTCGTGTTTATAGCAGGACATTGACTTTAAAGATAACTTGTTCGTGCTTAAATGGTGTTGACGAAGACTTGACAAATCTAGCAAAGGTGTGTGATTTTTCTTATGGTGCTCAATGCTCATATTTGCTATCACTTAGTATGTGTCTCATAGAAGATGAGGATTTTGTCAAGAGGTTGCGGTCTACTTATATTTCACAGATTTATTTATAAGTTCGACGTTACGTGGATAGTGCAAGACATAAGACACAAGTTTGGGAGATTCTACTTCTTCATCAAATTCGTTATACTCTATTTTCTTCATCAGTGATCACTACATAGAGCCAACTGAGTTCGAGATTCAAGAGATGGTAAACATATAGGTTTCAGGGGAAGCTTATTGATTAAATGTTTAACCATCTACATGCACCACTTTTTTTTAAGGGGAAGTGTTTACAAGTTGCATATCTACAAGAAGACCCCTATTAGATGATTACAAAAAGGGGAAGAAGACTACAAGAGATATGGTTTGCAGCTTATTATGTGTGGTGGCATGTTCAAGAAGATCTTAAGTCAAGGGGAAGCACTGAAGATTGTTTCATACATGGAGATTGTTTTGTAATATCAAATAGGGGAAGATTGTTGGGATTTCAGATTTGATGATTACAAAACTACATATGCATAAATGAAGAAAGATGAAACAACAAGGACTTAATGTGATGAATTAAGTTAGCTTTCTATGTAAGCTAGGTTTTCTTGTAAACCCTCTATATAAAGGGTCATAGGCATCTGGTTTAAATCATCCATCATAGTTAGATCTCTCCAATGAGAGTCTAATAGTTAGCTTATTAGTTTATGTAGTAGTTAGTTTATTATATAGTTGGTGTAGCTTCATTTATTCTGATCAAATATAATGAAGCACTTAATTAAAAATGCTAAAAAAGACGTTTGGTTAAAACTTGTTTGAGAATATTGATTTCTTATTATTTTTTCGCTAGTGCATTCTATATTATCTTAAAAAACCTTTCTAGATGAGTTAAACTATTCTCAACATGTTCGGATGCTGACTGGTGTTCTAGAATACTATCGATTAAGGGTTTCACTTGCTTCTTTATTCGATTTCATTCATTCAAATCCTCTCTAAACATAAACCCTAACTCAATTTTCATCTTTGATCATCCACATCATCATCATGTCAAGCCCTAAGTTTGCTGAAACGCACAATGTGGTCGCGTTCTTGGAAAAACCTATAGAAAGTGATGGGTTTGTAGAGATAATTGATTTCTTGAAAGCAAGTTTTGTTCATTATGCTTTAACAGTCAATCCAATCATCTACACATCTTGTATTGAACAATTTTGGACAACTGCCAAGGTACAGACAGTTAATGGAGTGCGTCAGTTACAAGCCCTAGTTGATAAAAAGAGGGTTATTGTTACGGAGTCAAGCATTAGGAGAGATCTTCACTTGGATGATGCAGAAGGTACTGATTGTCTTCCAACTGCTACTATTTTTGAAGAACTGGCACGTATGGGGTATGAAAAGCCTTCTCAAAAGCTTACTTTTTATAAAGCCTTTTTCTCTCCACAGTGGAAGTATTTCATTCACACTATTACACAATGTCTAAGTGCTAAATCCACTGCATGGAATGAGTTCAGTTGTTCAATGGCTTCTTTGATCATATGTTTGGCAACAAATCAGAAGTTTAATCTGTCTAAGTACATTTTTGATGCTATGGTGAAACACTTAGATGGAGGGGTCAAATTCTTGATGTATCCACGTTTTCTACAAGTTTTCATTAATCAACAACTTGGAGATATGTCAACTCATAAGAAGATTTTTGTTAATCCCTTTCACACAAAGAAAGTTTTTGCTAATATGAAGAGAGCTGGAAAGGATTTTTCTGGGAGAATAACACCTTTATTTGCTACAATGATGGTTCAAGCTTCTGAAGAAGTGGGTGAGGATTCAGATCATCCAACTGATTCTACTCAAGTACCCATTCTTGATCAACCATCTACATCCTCTAAACCCAAGAAGAAACAAACATCTATGAAGACTTAGAGACAGGAGGAAGAGGTTTATCAAGATGAGACAGAGCATGAGGAAAGTGTACCCACACCTTCCAATGATCCACAACCTAGTGGTAAGGATAGCATGCAATAAACTGATTTGATGGTTTTATGTACCAAATTGCAAACACAGGTTCTTGATTTAGAAAAAGCAAAGGATGCTCAAGCAAAAGAGATTGCTGCTTTGAAGAAGAGGATCCAGAAGTTGGAAAGGAAGAAAATGTCAACACCTATAGGTTTGAAGAGACTTAAGAAAGTTGGTATGTCTAGGAGAGTTGAGTCCTCTGAAGATTAGGAGAGTTTGGTTGCTCCTGAAGATGCATCCAAACAGGGGAGAGTATTGCAGATATTGATGCTGATGTTGAGGTAACTTTAGTTGATGAAACTCAAGAAAGACAGGATGATGAATTAATGTTTGATACTGGAGTTTTAGATACTGATGAGATGCATGTGGAAGCAAAAGTTATTGAGAAAGATGAACAAAGTACTAAGCTTGATGATAGTACTGCTGGCAAAGCAGTTACTACTGCTAGTGTTGAAGATAGTGCTGCTCCTACAACTATTAAGGAAATCTCACGTTAGCTCAAAACACTTATCAGATTAAAGCAGCTAATCCTAAAGTTGTACTACTGCTGCTACATATAACCAACAACTACCATACCCAAGGCTAGAGGGTAGTATTACAGGAGCCAAGTGAGTTTTCGAGTTCCGACAAGAGGCAACACCTTCATTTCATAAGACCAAAGGAAAAGTATTATGATTGCCTGAAGTTCCTTTAAAAGAAAAGATCAAATTGCTCTTGAGAAACAAATGCAAGAGATATTCAAGCTAAGTTGGATGCTGAATTAATAGAAGAACAAAAGCTAGCAAGGAAACAAGAAGAAGAAGCTAACATAGCATTGATTGAGTCATGGGAAAATACACAAGCTATGATGGAGGCTGATAGATTGCTGGCTAAAAGACTCCAATCAAAAGAAAGAGAGGAGTGACATATGAGAAAAAGAAAACTATTTATTGAACTAATAGAGAAAAAGAAAAAAACATTTGCTGACACTCAGAGCACAAAAAAAGAGCAATAACCGTCCTACTAAGAATCAAAAGAGAACTCAAAGTATACCTTCTTAAGCACCTGGTGATACACATCAAAACAATGAAGGAATGAGTTTTAATGAAATTCAAAAGTTGTTTACAAGGAAATAAATAGGGTAAATACCTTGTGGCTATGGGTTCGGATGTACAGGAAAGCAAAGAAAAGAAGGTAGATGTATGTGGAGACAGCTAACTGCAGCAAAAAGAAATATGCTTAAAGGAAAAGAGCAACAACAACAAATCCTCAAAGAAACAAAAGAGGGCGAATACAAAGAGTCAGATGAAGTTTAGAAGAAGTTAGTGAGATGAAGAAGATGAGCCAAAGAAGCATTGGTGATTAAAAAGGATGAAGATATAGCAATTGATGCTATACCACTTGCTACCAAATTACATGTGATTATTGATTACAAGTTCATAAAGAAGGTATGTTGTACATTATCAATTGAATAAGAGAAGTTCCAAGAGATATTCTTCAATGATTAGGATGCTTCAAGATATTGACAGAGAAGACTTGGAGACTCTTTGGAAGTTAGTCAAAACAAAGCATGGTGATAAAAGGCCTGAAGATGAACATGAAAGAGTGTTGTGGGGAGATTTTAAAGTCATGTTTGAACCAGACATTAGAAGTAAAGTATAGATAGATCTAAAAGGTTATACAATGACTATTTGAAAATTGTACAATTCATGTGGAGTATACTTTGTCAGGTTTAGAAATGCGTACATCTTCATGTTAGTTGAAAAGAGATATCCCCTCACACCAATAAAAATCACCAATATACTAAACAAGAAATTTCAAACTGATCATTTTAATGAGATGTGCTATCAACTGCTCAAGCTTATGGTAAAGCAGCAAAAAGGTCAATAAAAGGTTTGAATGCATCTTCCTGAGTATGATGAAGACTTTTAATGAAGAAACTTGAAGATTCAGAAGATGAACATAAGGTTTAAGGGAGGATTATTGGGACTTAAAAGACTTCAAGGATTCATAGAAGTTACTATTGCTCAGGTACATAATGGAAATTATGCTAAGTAGTTAGTACTGGTAGTATAATGTTACCACTGCTAGTTACTACTGTTAGTCTAATTTAGTACTGATAGCATAAAGTTACTGCTGTTAGGTGAAGTAAAGACAGCTTAGTGTTGAAGACTAAAATATAAGCTAAGTAGTTAGTGCTGATAGTAGTAAATGTTAAGACTGCTAGTACAAGTTACTACTGTGAGTATATATTAGTACTGCTAGTACTAATGTTACTACTACTTATGTTTATTAGTGTTGCTGGTGAAAAAGTTTATGCTGCTGGATTACAACTGCTTGAAGACTTTCTACTGTCAAGAGGATAAAGACGAATTAAAGAGATAAAGATTGTTTAGAGAACAAGAATACTTGTGAAGATAAGTATTGAGATATTTATGTACAAGATATACATAATGTATTTGTTTAAGAGATCACGTTTATGTTTAGAAAAGATTATGATATCTTAGGAATGTATTGTAAGCCGACTAGGACTCCTTAGTCTATAAAAGGAGGCTCTAGGGTATTAGTAGAGATATCAGTTTTGCATATAAGTTTTCATGGTTATCAAGTCGATTTAGAAAAGCTTGAAGGTTGTAAACCCTAGTACTTATGAGGAGTACTCGTATTATTGATCTAATAATATTAGAGCGTTTGGTTATATCTTTGTTTATTCAAGATTACTGTTTTATTCATAATTTCATTGATTTTACTTCTAGAGTATTAAGGTGTAGATTCCGCATACACTTTAATATACATACAAAGTTTCTACAACAAGTTATTTTGGATTTATCCAAGGTAATTTAACCTTAGACAACCTAAGGAATCGATCTAGGTTTGGGATCAACACATGAGTTTCATGCATACATCATTCTTCTTCAGTTATCTCTGCTTCAGTTAGGCTTATTGACTTACCATACTAGAGAGCTTCATCAGGGTCAAGGAGAATGTTGTCTTCAGCAGTGATTGAACCTTTCTTACTTGGAGTAACAGTAGCCTTCTTACCCATTAAACCTTTGCTTTTACCTCTTCTCCCTTTCTTTGTTGGAACTTCAATGCATGTAGATAAGGTTAGGTATGTATGATAGGCCTCTAAGTCCTTGATATCATCATTCATTATGTCATTTGAATTGACATTCTATACATTTGTTCACCTTCTCCATTGCTGGTGAACTTTAACTTTCCCAAAATTCCATCATCCTTGATAGTGTTAATAAGTGAGCTTTGTCTCTTGGGAATAGAGTTGTGTTTCGAAAGGAAGTAATGGATGATGACCTTGGTAAACCTAGGATAGTATAACAACCCACAACTTTCCCCTATGTAAATTTTCCTCAGTGTAATATCCATCTATTAAATTAGATGCAACCATTTTCATGGAAAGATTTTTTCCATCCATAATGTAACGTAACTTACATTACAAAAGTAAACGAGCTCACGCAACCTACCAAGGCCAATTTCATCAATGTTTATAGCAAGTAAACGTCATAATATGTCAAGCAATATGTTTTAAACTCCATTTTTACCATACGTTATAAATTTAACGTACCATTTAAAACATTTAATATAAAACAAACATTATACATTAACGTTTATATCAAAACCCTAACTACATGTAATGTTTACATACAAATTAAATGTACAAAATTTTAAGGCATGTGTACAAGTGTACAATGCATAACTTTTGAATATGTTTTTCCCTCCAAAACCCTAGTACAACTCCCTAAAGCTCAAAGTACAAGCCAATAATGCACAGCATTTGAATTTAACATTTTTCCCTCTATTTTCTTTCTAGTTTCGTACAACTTGTTAAGCATAAGTTGAAACACTCTAATGCACCACATTTATACATTTCTTTCCCACCATTTTACTCCACACACTTGGCAAAACCAAAACCCTAACCCAAAAATCCTAAACAACCTGTTACACCCTAAACTAGTTCAAACCTAGTTCTAACCTAGCTAACACCCTTCTTCATGATTCACCACCATGCCTACTACCTTGCTAAGCACCTCCATCACCTCCTTGTAAGCTACTAGTTAACTTACACTCCAAGTAACCTCCTTGTCACCTCCCTTGTTAACCGAACCCTCACCACAACCTTACACCTCTCTATGATACTTCCTAGCTCTTATTAGTCATCCTATCTACACCCTTGTACACCACTTCACCTAGCTTGGCCACTACTCCATACAAACTTGGTCTCTAAGTTTTTGAACACTATATATATACACACATACATGCATACCCTTCATACTACTTCAAAATCATGTTCTAATCAATCTAAGGAAGAGAGGAAAAGAAGAAGAGAAAGTATAAGCTATTTAGAAGCCAAGGTTAAGAAGAAAGAAGCTCTTGATTCATCTCCAAAAGTTTTCAGATCATACTTACCCATTTTGACCCATTCGAGCTCTTGTAAGTCGTATGAACTTGTTCTATAAATTCTTGATATGTTTCAAATCTTTTATAAGCTCTTATGCACTTACTTAATCACATAGAATAAAGCCTTTAAATCATAAACCTACACGTTTGGTTTTCCTAAACCAAATTGTGCCCTAAATAACCCTTAAAACCCTAAAAGCTCTTTTCATAAGCTACAAGCTCGTAAAACTTACTTATTTTAGCTTATAGTAATAAGCTATAAGTGCAATTGATTTTGAGATCACAATACAAGATTATGAAATTTGAACTAAAAACGCAAAACATTTCATGCATAAGGGTATATATTGTAATTTTAGAAATTATATAACTTTTGGGCCAAAAGTGTAATTATCCTAAAGTTAAAACCACAAGGGCCTATTTTGCCATATTTCTAAGTTAAGGGTTAAATGTTTAAAATATAATTAAAGAGTTAAAAGTGTAAATTAATAAATACCAAGGGTATATATTGTCATTTTCATATTAATTATGTTAATATTTTTATATTTATGTAATATACATAAATATTATAAGACTCGATTTTATTAAATCCCGACACATTTGTCGTTATCATTCGTCCATCGAAACACTATAAAATAATTATGTTATATATTTAACATAATTTATCATCCACCAGCTTTTGAAGAAACTTAAAAAGATATAATCCTATCATTTAAACTATAACGTATCACGTTACTAGGGAATTTCATGTGAAGGGCTTTCATTTGGGCAGACATTTTGATGAGTTCTGATATAATGATTTAAAAGTGTCTAAGCTCCTCAAACGTTTACTGCATGACCTCTGGATTATGATAGCCCGAACAGTGATACGATGTTTTCACAAACAAATAAACCAAAATCATTTACGTTTAACTTAGAAAAAAAGTTTTTTGAAACAATCAAACTAAGACTTGACATATTACCCCAGGTTGCGTGACGAGGCTGTTTACTTCCATTTGAATTAAATTTCAAATCAATCAACTACCTTATCAAGGTGAGTTCATAGTCCCACCTTTTGTATATTTTTCCAAATCCCATGGGGGGATACATGCTATAAACCATGAATACAAGTATTTTCCAACTGTATGATATCCTGATATATTATTGTCTAAGTTTACCTCTACTGCCAATATCATTTAATCATGAACCATTAATCACTTGCGAGTGAACGCGAATATTATGGATAGATCTATTGGGATTGAAAAATCCCTTTTGTGTTTACCTGTACATGAGGTAATCAAACGCACTATATTTTAGAATAATGGGTAACTTTAGCAAGTTACATTTCCAAGAGGACATTTGTTCCTCAATAATGTCACTGTGGTGATTTCCATGTTAACGTGATGGTGTCATGAGCTTAGGGCAATAATTCTGTTTTCCATGATAATTGTAATTGTACAATTATTACCACTTATGATAACTTGTATTCAACTATTACATTTCAAACCTGTGAATTTCGCTCAACCTTTGTGTTGACCTTTTTAGCATGTTTATCTCAGGTAATTGAGCAACCTATGGCACAGAGTGGCATTGGACTTGAGGACGTCCAAACTTGTTATCATTCAAACTCTATGTTTTCATATGTATTTTGGGACCTCCTTTTGTAAAACTCTGAAATAATATTGAATGATAACTAAATTTTCCAAAACGTCTCTTTTGAGTCGTTTTCTATGATTATAACTGTTGATTCATGAAGTAATACCCCAATTTAGCTTTCGCTGGTATATGTCAAATAAGGGGGTGTTACAAATTGGTATCAAGAGCCGAGGTTATAGAGAACAAGGTTAAAACCTAAACTATAATCATTTTTCATCCAAGAAAGTTATCCGTGCCACTACATTTCCTGAATAGTATGTAAAGATATATAACTATTAATTATAGGGTGAAAGCTATAGATACGCAAGATAGTATTTTCAAAAGACTGAAATACGTAACTAACTAATTATATTACCAGTATCCTCAAAATGCTTTCAAATTTTGATCGATATATGTAATGTAACCTGCTACCAGCAGGTTACCAGGTTTACCTCTTCAAAAATTTACATGAAAGGTCCCTGTGGCTTGAGTTGACTTTCACTTTTAGTCCGTTGACTTTTTTTCACTTTAGAAAAAAATTTCCACTTAAAATTTTCTTACTTTTTTTTTCAATTAATTTTTTTAACTTTTTTTGTTAATTATTTTTTTCACTTTTACAACTTTTTTTTTCAACCGCTTCCATGACTAAAAAAAGATTTTACTTTTTTTTCCTTAATTTTTTTTAAAGTTGCGTAAAGTAAAAGTATAATAAGTATAAAAAAAATTAGTGTCAATTTTTTTTTAAAGTTGCGTAAAAAAGACATATTTTTTGACACTAATTTTTTTTTCAACTTTAAATAAAAAAAATTTACGCAACTTTAAAGAAGTTGTAAAATTTGACACTAATTTTTTACGCAACTTTAAAAAAAATTTGACACTAATTTTTTACGCAACTTAAAAAAAATTTGACAATAATTTTTTTTGACACTTATTATACTTTTACTTTACGCAACTTTAAAAAAAATTAAGGAAAAAAGAAAGTAAATTTTTTTTAGTCATGGAAGCGGTTGAAAAAAAAAGTTGTAAAAGTGAAAAAAAAAATTAAAAAAATTTAATTGAAAAAAAAGTAAGAAATTTAAGTGGAAAAATAATTTCTAAATTAAAAAAAAAGTCAACGGACTAAAAGTGAAAGTCAACTCAAGCCACAGGGACCATTCATGTAAATTTTTGAAGGGGTAAACCTGGTAACCTGCTGGTAGCAGGTTACATTACATATATCGATCAAAATTTGAAAGCATTTTGAGGATACTGGTAATATAATTAGTTGGTTACGTATTTCAGTCTTTTGAAAATACTATCTTGCGTATCTATAGCTTTCACCCTTAATTATATATAAATAACTTATTTTATTTACCACTGGGTTGTTACAGAATTATGTCTACATCCACCCACCCTATTATCGTCCTATCTGATTCCTATATTGAGGATGCTTTTCCTCTATAACTACTCATGACTATACCCCGGCTTCTTCGGACTATTCCCTAACTTCACCAGGAAACACCTCTTCTGACTCTTTAGAGGATTTATCTAAGGATCTTTTAGCTTTGCTAACCATCTCACCTTTCTACAATGATCCATATATGAAAGTTATGCAAGCATATAATGCTACTAGTAATGAATCACCTATTCCACTACCACGAGCTCCTATTGCTCCACCAACTGTTTTGCCTTCATCTCCAGTGTTACCACTATCACCAATGTTTGATCCCCAAGATTTCTTTCTTACTGAAGAGATTTTACCATCTCGGAAACAGCCCGTTCCCCTTCATACCTCCTCTACTCCTGCCCAACCTCAAGTATTTGAGATTAGAGAAAAGTTCTCGATATGACGCATCTGAGCGCCATGTGGAACATATCAAGAGTATTTTTGAATCACCTAGATGAGCTCCTCATGAGTGCATTGAGCAACATAGAAGAAAAGATAAAAGGTCTTGGTAATGGTCAAGTAATCATATAGCGAGATTTTGACCAACTAGAAATCGAACTTCAAGAAGCCCGTACCCAGATTTCTGGATTTTAGAGAGAGCAAATAAGGCATGACGACGAGATTATTATTGCTCGCGTCAGGACTTCTACTTTAGAGATGCTCATCGAGGATATTCAGGTTGGCCACCGATTATGTAACACCCCCAAAAATGGGTCGTAGCGGAATTTATTTCCCGGGCGAGGCCGTTATTCATAAATACCATTGCTCGAAAAAAAAGGTCCCATGAAGGAACTACCAAACTGTGTCGTTTGAAAAGAAATCTTGGATTGTCTAGACTCCATTGCACATCAAATAAGCCAAGCATCTAATTCACCTGAGAAAAACATGCTTAAAAAGTGTCAACATTAAAGTTGGTGAGTTCATAGGTTTGTAAATGTAAATATAATCCTAAAATGTTTCAAGTATTTAGTGTAATGAGCACAATATTCCAAAATGTTTCAATTATATATTGTAATGAGCACAATATCACAAAATGTTTCAAATAGATATTATAATGAGCACAATATCTCAAAATGTTTCAATTATATATTGTAATGAGCACAATTTCACAAAATGTTTCAAATAGATATTATAATGAGCACAATATCTCAAAATGTTTCGAGTATATATTGCCACTTTATTCAAGGCAACGTAAAGATTCATATGTGTATAAAACAATGATTACGATTACTCTAAGTTCAAGGAACTGCGACGTAGACTCATATAAGTATGCCACTTTATTTAAGGCACCGTAAGGTTCAGATTCATCAGTATATCGTGTGTAGCTCTGACAATTTATAACGTTCGTAATAGTTCGTCTCGAACTAGTGAATAGCTAATCACCCGAACGGGAGTAGTCAACCCCCAATAGATCTATTTCATAACACTCGCGCTTACCCTCCAGGTAATTACCAGTTCAATTCACTTAAGCTAATCCGTAATCATTCGGGTAACAGATTAAATAAGGTCCTTGTATTCAAAAATATAGTGAAGCAAGCAATGCATCCTCGTCCCGAGATAAATAAATGGGTACTTTAACCAATTTGTAAATGAGTTGAAAATACACAAATAATGAGTTTGAATTAACCATATAAATAAATTTGTAACCAAGCATGTTCTCACCCCAAAAACATAAGTAAAATCAGTAAAACGTGGGGCTATAAACTCACCTTGAGTGAGCGTATATCAAGTATATCACGGAAAATGCGTCACGGTAATGATCGAATGCAACCTAATCCAATATAGGTCGTATAAGTACTAATCACGTTGGGTAAGTACTACCATATATAATTCTATATAGCTAATCACCATCTAATTGTTTTAGTGAAATCAAGACTAAATCGCATTTGATAAATAAATACCATGTATTTATACTCGTATAGTCGCATAACTAGTTCAATCGCCTTTGTAAAATAATATTTATAAAGTTTAAAACAAGTATAGATATTATTTAAGTGTTTCCAAAATGTTTCACAATTTTTTTTATTAAAAACGAACCAATACAATCAACTCATGAAATAGTGCACAAGTTTATAAAATAGTGTGTATCTTTCTCGTTTTAAGCCCATTTCTTTCTTTTCTTATATCCATGTTTTCGTATTAAGACGACGTATCAAAATATGACATTTTTGTATTTCATGTCCTCTGGTGAACAGTGATTTTTACTGTTCACACCAGTTATTTTTATAGATTAGTTATCGTAAAACTCGTAAATGGCGTATCTTATTTGTTATAGCTCCGTTTTAGCGATTCTTTCGAGTACGTTCTCGTAATTAAAAGTTCTATCATATAAATGATGTTTTCCAAAATAAATGTCCCTGATGAACAGTAACTTTTTATAAAATTTATTTTATAAACCCGGTATTAACGTAAAACGTATATTTATCGTATCTTTTTCGTTATAAGGCGGTTTTTTGAGTTCTTTACATATTCGGACTCGTCATGAGGTGTACTATCTTTATAAAGCATAATGTGGCTGTCATAAAACACGAACCAAAACAGCCTCTTTAGAACCTTGCCATAATTAATTATGTATACTTTATATATATATATACTTTTCAACTTTATAATTACCACAAGTCTTTTAAAACCTTATATATCATATGTCATACATATAGTAATGTCCATAAGTCCATGATTTGTCCAAGTGAGTCCAAGATAACAAGATTAACATGCCATTTATACCACTTTCACTTGTAACTTATTAAGTAATCTTTAAAACCCTAATTTTGTACATATACATTTTTACACTTAACCAAGAGTGTACAACACTCATATATCCATTTTAACATGATATCATCATCCATATAACATGTACAAAAGTGTACAAATCCATAATCACAAGTAAAAAAAATACATCTTACATGTTTAAAAGCATCCTAATGGTGATTTTGCTAAATAGAACATATATACTCATAAAATCATAAATGTAAATTCTTAAAGGGTTTTAGATAACCTTGATGAGATGTATGATGATGAACAACACAACCTAAACCCTTGTTTAGATTAAAAACCAAAGCATGCAAAGTTAGAAACCCTAGATTAGTTTGAAAAACCTAATCTTTTCTTTCTTGCGTCAACACTTGTAAATGATTAACCAAGGCTTGTAAATACCTTAGTATAGCTTAGATATTATGTGTAAGTGCTTATAAATGTTGTAGTTAAAAATTACATGGATGGTTTGTTGTGGCTTATTTGAGCCGTGTGTAAGCAAAAAGGAAGAGAAAAGATTTGATTTTTGATAAGGAAATGAAATGTGTGTGTTTATCTCTTGAAAGGCATGACTTATAAGTGTCATATACTAGTCCAAGGTGCAAATAAAAGGCCAAGAGGTGGGTTTTGGTCATTGGAAATCACAAGGAAACAAGGGGAGTGTTTTAAGGCTTTTTCTTGGTCAAAACTAGTTAGTCTTGGTACCATAATGACCAAGGTGATGTACATTTGATTTAGCTAGGTTCTTGGTGTGCTTCTTGTCTCCCTAGACATACATATACACGAAAATAAGGTGAGGGAATGTACAAAACTATCTTTGATCTTTTATTTGATGAATACTTGCATTATTTAAGGTTACATAAAGTATAGATTAAATACAATGTACAATTTGTACATTGTAGGGTTTAGTTTGAATTCTTTCATGAAGAATTTGGATAAGGTGATAAATACTTGAAGTTTTATATAAACTTTTGAGTATTGGGTACAATTGTGGGTATTTGTTGAAGCGTAGAAATATTTTGGTGGTTCCGGGAATGCCTAAACATATTTTATCGCGAAACGTACTCACTTTACGTAACCACTAAAAATAAAATGAACCATGTTAATAATTATCCTAAAAAATAATACTAAACCTTGCTTGATGTAAACATTTAATTGTTTGATGCCCGTTTACATTGAATGATAATTTTTAGCTTACGCGATTTAACTTAACGATTACGATTTAAAAGCAAACGCGTACTATACTAAAAATAACTTGTGAATTTATTGACATTGTAAATAACCCTAAAACACGGGGTGTTATAGTCTCCCCTCGTTAAATAAGCCTTGTCCTCAAGGCTTAAGACGTGGTACTTGACGACGGTGCGGTCTTTGTGAAGAGGTGTGGATATTTCTTTCGGAATTGATCCTTGCGTTCCTAGGTAAACTCAGGGCCTCGCCCATAGTTCCATCGAACTTTGACAATTAGGATACGGCTTTGTTTTAACCGTTTGACCTTTTGATCCATGATTTATGCGGGTTCCTCGATAAAATGAAGCTTCTCCTCAATATGGAATCCATTAAACAGAACGGTTATAAAATGTCGTCGGTATAAGCACATCCTTAAGTTGGGAATACGTGAAACGTAAATGAACCCTGCTCACTTCTGAGGCAGCTCAAGCTTGTAAGTAATGGATCCAACCTCTTCCATCACCTTGGATGGTCCAACATACCTGGGGTTTAGCTTCCCTCATTTACCAAAGCGCACTTCTCCTTTCTAAGGTGATACCTTCAGTTCTCTATAACCTTGGCTCTTGATACCAATCTGTAACACCCCCAAATTGGGTCGCAGCGGAATAAGGGTCCGGGGCGTGTTACTTCTCAGATCAATAACACAAGATATATATAGAACGACCAAAAAGTCGTTTGAAAACGATACATTGGATTTAACAAAGTAATTGTTACATAAGCCCGAAGCTTAACTTGTTCACTTAATCAAAATACAAAGATTTTCAGCCCATAACAGATAACAAAATGAAATGCGACAAAATCTTTAATGCAAGACATCCAAATCAAACCACCAATGTATCCATCGCACCTTGTGCTTATTGATCCCCTGAAAAACATTGCTTTAAAACGTCAACAATATGTTGGTGAATTCATAGGTTTGATAAATCATATATTGTAGGACCACAAGATTTCCTAAGTGTATGATAATGCAACAGATGCAGATATCATATAAATGTAATTACGTTGCTCTAAGCTCATGACACTGATGCTTGACATGTATGGATGCCAAATTAATGGCCGTTTGCCCGTGGTGATGTTCTAACCCGCAACATCCTATATTCGACATGGTATACGTTCGTTTGTCCAGTGATAGCTAATCACCCGAACGGGGTTGTCAAACCCAATAGATCTATTAATAACATTCGCGCTCACAATTAACAGTTCATGATAATGGGCTCAGATATGGGTTATCGCTACTTAGGCAACACGTAATCATAACATGAAACTTAACCACTTGTGTCCAGTTGTAAAACATTGCATGTTTTTCACCCCAAAAACTTTGTAAAAACAAAAGCATGTAAAACGTGGGGCTATGAACTCACCTTGAGTTCTGATAATCCAAATATCGCAGATAAAGCGTCACGTAAAAGATCGAATGCAACCTAAATTATCATAGGTCGTATAAGTACCGAGTACTTATTTTAACAACATTGAATATAATCTAATAGTTGTTACATCGTACTATCGTTCGGGCTATCATAATTAAAGAGGTCATGACATGACGTTCGAGGAGTTAGGACACTTTAAATCGTAAATCCAACAACTCGTCGAAACGCCATCCGAAGAGGCCTCATTATGAAACTCCCTAGTAATATAGTACTTTGATAACCACATAATATTCTATATAGCTCAATCACCAACTATATTCGTCGTCGTAAAACCCGTAAATGTCGTATTTTATTCGTTATAGCTCCGTTTTTACCGATTCTTTCGAGGACGTTCTCGTTTTTGCTTGCGTTTCTTATGTCCATCTTTTCGTATCAAGACGAGTTATCATAAATTGATATTTTTGGATTTCGGACCTACTGGTGAACAGTAAAAATTACTGTTCACATCAGACGTGAGTTTTATAAAAATCGTATTCGTCGTCGTAAAACTCGTAAATGTCGTATTTTATTCGTTATAGCTTCGTTTTTAATGATTCTTTCGAGGACGTTCTCGTATTTGAAAGTTCTATATTTTTATGAGGTTTACAAAAATATAACTTTCTGTCATGAATAGTAACTTTTATAAAAATAGTTTTATAAAAGTATTAATTGTCGTAAACTCGCGAAATTCATAACTCGTTCGTTATTAATTGAAAAATTACGATTCTTATCATTTTGGAATCCTAAAAATATGTATTATTTATTAAAAATACTAACCCTTGCTGTTTGAAATTTTTATAAAAATGTTTTTATAAAAATTTATTTACGACTTCGTTTATCAACGTATAACTTGTTTTTAACGTAACTTTTTCGTTATTAATCCGTTTAACAAGTTTCTTACTTTTTCGGAATCGTCATGAAATGTATTATCTTATAAAAATATAAAATGAGCATGTAAAAATTCGAATTTGGGACAGAATGTTTATGCTTGATTGTTAAGTGCCCCCAATTTTGATCTTTTCTTTATACATGACCCAATTGTATTTTACCACAAGTCTCATATATCTTGTATATTATATATCATCCTTATATTATCACTTACTTGTCCATAATAGTCCTTATGTGTCCAAGTTACCAAGGTTAACTAATTCATGATAATACTTAAGATCATAACTTTACTTAAGAAATCTCTAATTTACTAGTTTTGTAAATAATCATTTTTAAACACATAACCACGTGTGTACAAGTGTATTCTTGCCATATGACCTTATTATTAGTGTTCTATTAACAGAATAAAAGTCCATAATCATATTAACACGTCTTTTGCATTACTTTCTCTTGAAACATATAATGAAGTTTAAAATCCCTAATTTACCCTAATCATGTTTACACCCAAAACATTATGATACAATATTTTTCTCATCCTTTATTAACATAATGTAAGTACTTAACACAACATATAGTATTAAGTAATCCATGTGGTTCATTTCAAGTATATACTTCATTTCATGATTAAAACCTAAATTGGTGATATAAGCTAAATAGAAATATCATATGGCATAATAATAAAATTATAGCAACATAAAGAGTTTAAAAGGACCTTAAGAAGAATGATGAGATGATTTACAGTACTAACCTTGTTTACCACAAAAACTCAACTTTGCACTTAAAAACCTTTAGCTTCCTAACTAAACCCTAGCTTCCCTTCTTTCTTGATTTATAACTGAAATGGTAACCAATGCATGCACATGTCTAGTACATCTTATGATATGTGTAAATAGAAGTGAAAGGGTTGTAGAAAAATTTATAATGGATTTGTTGGGGGGTTTTTTTGCCGAGGCCAAGGATGGAGCAAAAAGAGGTTTTTGCTTTGATTTGTCTAAGTGTTGGTGATGTATGTGTTTCTTTATGCAATGTATAAGTAATAAACTAGCAAGACTAGTCAAGGAGACATATAGGAAGTCCTAGGGATGGCCTTAGTCTTAGTCATGGGTCAAGGTATGGTAGGGATGGGGTATGTCCTCAAATAGTTGAGAACATCCCATGAAAACATGGAAATGTGTTCTCAACTTGCATCTTTTTGGTCTTTTCTCTATGATCCGGTTTAGATGTATAAGTATGATAATATGAGTAAAAAATTTTGGGTATTGGGTATAAACGTGGTATTTTTGAGCGTAGAAAAAAATTTTCGTGGTTCCGGTAGTGCCTAAACGCAATTTATCGCGAGAACCATATACACTTAAACGAATCCGATAAAAATAAAATTTAACAAGGTTAATATTATCCATAAAATAATTAAGTAACCCTTGCCTTGATGTAAACAGTTTATTGTTTGATGCCCGTTATACATTGTGAACGTTATTTTTGGCCGGTACGCGATTAACTAACTTTATCAATTTCAAGCAAATGCGTACAAATACAAAAAAGGTACATTTGTGAATTTGTTGCGTCGCAATGACTTGAAAACACAGGGTGTTTATAGACTTCCCCGTTAAACGAGCCTGTCCTCAAGGCTCACACTGAGCACTTGACGAAGTGTGATCTTGGCGAAGAGTGTGGATATTTCCATCTATGAAATGGAGGTTTCTTCCACGCTCCCACGTATACTCAGGACCTCTCTTGAGTTCCATCGAACAATGACCAATGGGATTCCGACTTCTCTTCAACCGTTAACTATCACGGTCCAAAATTCACCGTTCCTCAACAAAATGAGTTTGTCCGTCCATATGACGTCCAACCAACGCATCCAGATGAAGTCCATCCAACGGAACGGCTAATGGTTCGTCGGCATGACACTTTTTCAGATTAGATACATGAAACGTATTATGAACTCTGCTCAACTCTTCTGGAAGTTCAAGCTTGTAAGCCACTTCTCCAACCCTTTCGATCACCTTAAAAGGTCCAACATACCTAGGGTTCAACTTCCCCCGTTTGCCAAAACGTACGACCCCTTTCCAAGGCGAGACCTTAAGCATGACTTTATCTCCGACTTGGAATTCCATTGGTTTACGCTTCAAGTCAGCGTAACTCTTCTGTCGATCACGAGCAGCTTGCATCCTTTGCTTGATCTGGATGATTTTCTCAGTGGTCTCTTGGATTAGTTCTGGACCGAGTATTTGAGCTTCTCCAACTTCAGTCCAACAAACAGGTGAACGACACTTCCGACCATAAAGTGCTTCGAATGGTGCGGCCTTGATGCTGGCGTGATAGCTATTGTTGTATGAGAACTCGACCAATGGCAAATGGTTAACCCAACCCTTTCCAAAGTCGATTGCACAAGCACGCAGCATATCCTCGAGAGTTTGAATGGTCCTCTCGCTTTGCCCGTCTGTTTGTGGATGGTACGCAGTACTCATATCCAAGTTTGTACCCAATGCACTCTGAAGTGACCTCCAGAAATTTGATGCGAATCTCGGGTCGCGATCGCAAATGATTGAGACGGGTATCCCATGCCTCGTGACGACTTCCTTTAGGTACAATCTTGCAAGTTTATCTAAAGAATCGATCTCTCTCATTGGTGTGAAGATCGCAGACTTAGTGAGTCGGTCAACGATCACCCAAATTGTGTCGTAGCCTTGCGACGACTTAGGAAGCTTAGTAACAAAATCCATGGTGATGTTGTCCCACTTCCATTCAGGGATCTTAGGTTGTACCAACAATCCTGATGGCCTTTGATGTTCAGCCTTGACCTTAGCACAGGTCAAACACTTGTTAACATAAGTGGCTATGTCGGCTTTCATGTTGGGCCACCAATATAACTTCTTCATGTCTTGGTACATTTTGTCAGAACCCGGATGTATAGAGTACTTTGATTTGTGGGACTCGTGCATGATCACAGTCCGCAAATCGCCATAACAAGGTAACCAACTTCTGCCATTGAGGCACAGGGTTCCATCCGCACGTGGTTCCAACTTTTGTTCTCTAATTGCTTCTGGAAATTTAGTTTGGGAAGATCCAAGCTAATAGTCATGACCAAGGCTCGAACTCTTAACGGTGGTTCTCGTTCTTTCCTGCTCAAAGCATCAGCAACGACATTTGCTTTCCCCGGGTGATAACGAATATCGCAATCGTAATCACTTAGCAACTCTAACCATCGGCGTTGCCTCATGTTCAACTCTTTTTGATCTAAAATATGTTGCAAACTCTTGTGATCGGTGAACACCGTACACTTAGTTCCATATAAATAATGTCTCCAGATCTTGAGAGCGAACACCACTGCACCAAGTTCCAATTCATGAGTTGTATAGTTCCTCTCATGAATTTTTAACTGGCGTGATGCATAAGAAATCACCTTTACAGCGCCCAAACCTTTCTTTGAAGCATCGCAGTATGCGATGAAATCTTTACTTCCTTCGGGTAATGCAAGGATTGGTGCACTGCACAACTTTTGCTTCAACAGTTGAAAAGCTGCTTCTTGTTTATCGCCCCACTCAAACTTGACCTTCTTTTGAGTAAGCTTAGTTCAATGAATCTTCGATAGTACCCAGCAAGACCTAAAAATTGATGAATCTCCGTTGGTGACTTAGGAGATGTCCAATCTTTAATGGACTCAATCTTGGCTGGATCCACATGAATTCCTTCACTATCGATCACGTGACCTAGGAACTGTACCTTAGGAATCCAAAATTCACATTTGGAAAACTTGGCATACAACTCCTCTTTCTTAAGCAATTCTAAGATTAGCTTAAGGTGCTCTTCGTGCTCTTGCTTGTTCTTTGAATATATCAGAATATCATCAATAAAGACAATCACGAATTTATCTAGATATGGTTTGCATACCCGATTCATAAGGTCCATGAATACGGCAGGTGCGTTTGTTAAACCAAACGGCATAACTTGAAATTCGTAATGGCCATAACGAGTCCTAAAGGCAGTCTTCGGAATGTCTTCTTCTCGAACCCTCAATTGGTGTAACCGGACCTTAGGTCGATTTTCGAGTAAACACTCGACCCTTGGAGCTGATCAAATAGATCATCAATTCTTGGGAGCGGATAACGGTTCTTCACCGTTAGTTTATTCAATTCCCGGTAATCAATGCACATCCGAAACGACCCGTCTTTCTTCTTGACAAACAAGACCGGAGCTCCCCAGGGTGAGGAACTGGGTCTTATAAAGCCTTTATCGGACAGCTCTTTCAGTTGCTCAGACAACTCTTTCATCTCGGAAGGCGCCAATCGATAAGGTGCCCGTGCTACAGGTGCAGCACCAGGTACCAAATCAATTTGAAACTCCACTTGTCGAGTCGGAGGAAGACCCGGCAAGTCCTCAGGAAATACTTCGGGAAAGTCTTGAACTATTGGTACGTTCTCAAGTCGCTTCTTCTTCGACTTGCCTTCAACCTCTTTTGTAGTAACATGTGCCAGAAAGATGGGAAACCCTCTTTCCATGTACTTCTGCGTTTTAGTGCAAGAAATGATGTTTAATCGCGTCACATTTCCCTGGGTACTTCCATCATCATGTATGATTAAGGTTTCATTTCCCCAGGGAATGCGGACAATCTTCTCGGCACACATAATGACTGCTTGGTATTTCGCCAACCAATCCATTCCGATTATCGCATCGAAACTACCAAGTTCTATGGGCATTAAATTTATGTTGAATGGGTGGTTTAAGAGATTCTCTAATGGCGAGAAAATTCGATAATGATTTATCCTAGGGCGACTAGTGATGTGTCTTGGCTTCTCGGCTTAGGATTTGGTATAAGATGATGCCAACTTTATAGTAAGACATAGTGAAGGTTTGCTTAGTTGATAGGGTTACTAATTCAATTTCCAAAAGTAAATGCGTTTTATGAATACACACACAAAACATGATATAAGTAGAAAATTATTTCCTTAACAAGAGGTTTTTAGAGTGACTACTCTCAGCACGGCATGGTACCTCCCTGAATTATACATAGTTGATCAGGCCATGTATAATTGAGGACTAACGATGCATTGCTCATTTTCGTCAAAATAGCGTTATAATTTCATGATATTCGTGAGAGTAGTTTGTAAGAGTAAATAAGGAACTTAAGTTAATATTGACGAAATTCTCATAATACGATAATTTGAAATCATTCGTACAACTAAAATCTTAGGGAAATACAACGAGAATTCTTAAGGAAATAAAGTTTAAGATAGTTCCAATTTAGGGTTTGCTAGGCAAGGCGAGTCAACTTTATCTTTTAAGCTTCGATCTCATCCTTCTTGTTGTTATGGTCTTGATCGGTTTCTCCTCCTCTTAAGGTATGCACCACTCCATGTGCTCCAGCACCTCCAATTTGGTTTTTATGGCTTTGGTTCTTTTGCTCTGGGCAATCCCTCTTGTAGTGCCCTTGATTCCCACATTCATAGCAAATAGCCTTCTGACTTGCCACAATGACCCTTTGGTTGTTAACAGCATTGGCATTTCCCGTACCCCTACAGTCACGGGCGATGTGACCATATTTGTTGCATTTATAGCACTTTGGAGCACACGGACCGTCATGGTGGTAATTGCACTTTGAGCACAGGGGTCTAGATCCCCCATATGGTTTCTTATCACCCGATCCAGCAGTGTATGCCCTGCCGGTGTTTTGCCTCTTGATTTGTTGTTGTTGTTGATTCTGACTATTTCGGGAAGTGTTTTCAAACTTCCTCTTGTTCTCAGTCTGGCGTTCAGTAAGAGTTCTGATCTTTTTATCCACACGTTTCTGGAACTTCACTATTGGATACTCACTCTTGAAGTGTCTCAGACTTCCACACTCATAACAGGCGTGAGTTCGTTGATTCCTAGCAGCAGCAGGATTCCTACAATCCTGGGTCATGTGGCCAACCTTCTTGCAATTCTTGCCCTTTACGGTACATTGCCCATTGTGGTTACCTTCCCACTTTCTCTTGTTGTTAGCATTCTCTGCTAACTTGCATTCTTGTTGTTCGGTCTGGCTTATTGACTTACGGGCCATGTTGGTTTTCGTCTCATAAATGGCAATAGCCTCGATAGCATTAGCCACTCGCTTGGCTATAACCCGCTCAATTTCCTCAACACTCATCCCTTGATCAACAGTTGTCATTGTTTCCTGAAAGTCACAGGGAACAAAATGTATATGAAGTTTCATTCAAGGGAAAATCATGACACTCCGTGATCCCAACAAGTAGGTAAGGTGAGACAACGTTATGCATAGATATAAGATAACCGCAACCATGGCATAAATAAATCCCCATCGTATAGTAGCATGATCATAACCAACAATGTAAGTTAATACTTAATACATCGTTTTACATGAGTAAAAGAGTACAAGCTTTTTATTAACACTACTAACTGAGTATTACTCAAGTTTAGTGGAATACAAAATGAGCTACACTGACAAATCTATTTGTCTATGGCCAGGCTCAAGATTTTAGATCTAGACTCTTATTTATCTTCAACATTCTCTGGGTGTGTGATGATGAAGGTAGTGTAGCTCAAACCAGTAATGCATGCCTTAGCAGATGTGATCGAAGAGAATGGTGTTAAAATAGAATCCTACTGTACGGGATTTGCTCTCAAAAGATAGATGACTATGTGTGAGAGTGGGGGATTAGAACAGACATCATCAGTCTCAAAACCTATGTATTTCTCGTTTGTGAGGGGACACGGACATTTGTAGTACAACAGAAGGTCCGTCAAAGATGAGGTTCCTCCTCCTCCCGTACCTTCTCATCCTTCTCAACATCATCATCATCGTTGTTATCATTAAATGACTCATTATCATAATTGTCTCATCCGTCAGCAGGATGGGTCCAGCAAGATCTCTCAGGTCCCTCCTTATCCCTTCTATCGGAGTTAGCAATGTAGCCTGGTGATAGGGCTGTAGGTGAGGCATCAGCAGATAGAGGCTGATCCTTCATTGGTCCCTCTAGCTCCTCATCAGAAGCTCACTAGAATCTCTATGGCTCGGAACTAATATAAACAGATGTGTAGGTAACCGTCGATAATGAAAACATAACTGCTTGCAACGAGCAAAACTTAACTTATATAAATATATTATATAAGGCTGGTATGGTAAATACGAGTATGCACTTATGGCATAAATGAATGATGGTAAGGTATCATATTCGATAGCTTAATGTTTAGGTAGCGCCGTAGGACCTACGAGCTTATCGTACTACCTTGCCTAAAATATATTCCCCCATTATAAAAATAGCCCTAATATAATTAATTGAGAGGTTGAGTGCGAAAGAAAGCAAACTCATCTTTGTATATATCAATATATCCTTATATAACGTAAACGTACTATATTTTAACACGTATAATGCATTCACTAAGCATCTAGTAAAACTAACTAAATGCCAAACAACTGAGTATGTGTCGCCGTAAAAACCACTTTGTATGAATCAATTTTGAAAAATGGTGTATATCCAGCAAAAACATTTGACCTGGTTCTCTATAACCTTGGCTCTTGATACCAATCTGTAACACCCCCAAATTGGGTCGCAGCGGAATAAGGTCCGGGCTGTTTTACTATCATAATCAATATACACAAGATATATATAGAATGGACAAAAAAGTCCGTTAAAACTGATACAATTGGATTTAACAAATATGTGATACAAAAAGCCTGAAGCTTTAACTTGTTCCTGATTATTTTTACAAAGATACTGGTTTACAACATAAAACAACCATATCTTTAGCATGACTTCCCAAAACAAAATCACCAATGTATCCTTGGCACCTTGTACTTACTGATCTCCTGAAAAACATTGCTTTAAAACGTCAACAATAATGTTGGTGAATGCATAGGTTTGATAAATCTGATATGCAGGACCGCAAGACTTTGTCCTGTGATAATTGCACACATGCATACATCACAAAACTAATTACATTTACACTAAGCTCTTGATCACTGAACTCGATGATCTTCTTTCTTTGCTTGCAATTTATACTATATATTTGCATATTTAACGCCCATAATGATGGTCTACCTAAAATATCCCAAAATTCACATGCTATATCCGTTCCGTGTCACCGGGTGATAGCTAGTCACCGAACGGGGAGGGTCGTCCCCGAATAGATCTATTGCACTGCTAACATATCAGCGCTCACATAATGTAATTCTTCAAACACATTTATGCAATTGACATGTTCCTGACAGGGGACTTATACTGGGTTTATCGCTACTTAGGCAAACATGTAATCAATACTTACTCCAATTTATAAAACAAAGCATCGTTTTCCAACCCCCATAATTATAAACAGTGAAATTGTAAAAAAATGTGGGGCCTATGAACTCACCTTGAGTGTTGGATATTCCAAATAGCACAGATAAAGCGTCTCAAAAAGATCGAATGCAACCTAAAGTTAATCATAGTCGATATAGTACTGAGTACTTTGAATATAATCATAATAGTTGTTACATCGTACTATCGTTCGGGCTATCATAATTTAAGAGGTCATGACATGACGTTCGAGGAGTTAGGACACTTTAAATCGTAAATCCAACAACTCGTCGATACGCCATCCGAAGAGGCCTCATTATGAAACTTCCTAGTAATATAGTACTTTGATAACCACATAATATTCTATATAGCGTCAATCACCAACTATTTGGTTTTGGTAAAATTACTTTAATAAATAAAAACCGTTGATAATTACCGTTTTAGTAAAACTAGCATAACTTTTGCGTTTTAAGCCCGATTTTAACGTTTCTTATGCCCATCTTTTCGTATTAGGACGAGTTATCATAATTTGAAATATTTCAATATTTTGACCCTCTGGTGAACAGTACTTTTAATTGTTCACATCAGACGGGAACTTTTATTTAAATCGTATTTGTTGTGTAAAACCCGTAAATTTCGTATTTATTCTTATAGCTCCGATTTTAATGATGCTTTCGAGGAAGTTCAAACTGATTGAAAGGTTCTATAATTTTATGAGGTTTACAAAAATGTAACTTCTGATCATGAATAGTAACTTTTATAAAAATAGTTTTATAAAAGTATTAATTATTGAAAACTCAGAAATTCATAAACCTCATGTCGTTTAATTGAAAACAGTTACGATTCTTATCATTTTGAATCCTAAAAAGAATTCATTATTTATTAAAAAATCTCATAACTTGCTGTTTGGAAGACTTTTTATAAAATGTTTTTATAAAAATTCTTTTATAAATCCGTTTACTAATCGTATAACTTGTTTTTACCATAACTTTTTCGTTATTAATCCGTTTGACAAGTTTCTTTACCTTTTTCCCGGGAATCGTCAGGAAATGTATTATCTTATCAAAACATAAAATAAAGTTATTTTTATCACACTTTGGACAAAATGTTTACATAACATTCATAGTCCTATTTTTGACCTAGTGATTTGGAGTCGGTCGAAAAGAGCTGGGGGAAAGAATCGGCTAATGAAAGTGGTTCAGAGTTCATCCCATGTTTCGATAGTTCCTTCGTTGAGTTCGTCCAACCATGTTTTTGCTTCCCTAGTAAGGGATGGGGGAAACATCATTAAGCGGATGGCTTCATTTTCGATATCACTATATTTAAACATATCATATAATTGAAACCAGGAGTCGGAGAAACAATACGGTCAGCAGCCCACATGGGTTCATCATCCATTGGGTAAAGGTTTTCAAGAGTAACTAGAAAGTGACGGAAGTGGTTGATGTCAAGAATTGGCGGATAGACAATTCTCTGGTTTTTAGGTGGATTGTTTCTTTGATCGAATGGAACTCTTCTATTTCGTCAACTACGTCTTAGAATCAGAGTACGTTCAGGTTCAAGTAATGGTTCAACAAGTTCAGAATTAGAAGCACGTGTATGCATCCAAAGGAGAATTTGTTCGGGTCAGTTTGCCAGAAAACTGTACGGCGATTTGAAAAAGAGGGAGAGTTAAAGAGATTTTCTAGAGTTTGACTACAGCACAGCTAAGAAATCCCCAGCAACGGCGCCAAAAACTTTGATGTGTTTCAAAAGCTTTAAATTTATAAGACTGAAAATACCAGACAATTATATGGAAACACACGGGTAAAAGTAAAACCCGCGTATGCAGTATAATCTTTTTAGGTAAGACCAGGTCGTCCACAGGGATTAGAGTAGTGTTCGAATAATCGGAAAGAAAATAGACTTTAACAATTTTGAAAATAACTTTAGTTTTATCAATGATAATAAAGATGACTACTCGGATAGTTGAGAATAATGTATAAGTGTTGGAAATGATTTGACCTCGAAGATGGGACTTTGATTTATAAAAATGATTTCTTGTCAGAAAACGTTTTTATGAATTAACTTGATTAACTTAAGACTTATATTGAGTTAACTAGACCAAATGTGTCACTCAAATAATCTAGTTATTATTATATCAAAACTTATTTTGGTTATCAATTTACGAAAGTGGATTTCTCAGCACAGACATTAAAGACCATAGACAAATCTTTAAAACCACATAGATCATAACGGATCTTTTGACCTATACCGATATGATTATATAATCTAAGTTGATAAGCAAAAATAGATAAGATAAGAGATAACAGGTTTGCAACATAAGCTTAAGATTAAAGCGATCAAGATCATACCAAACACTTATTCATTATCGTAACTTCATCAAGTAGTCATGAGATATTTAGCCTCTCATGGCTAAGGAGTTCATAACAAAAGCACACTTTACATAAACTTCCATTATTTCAATAACTAGGTAATAAAACTTCTTCGTTCTTGATCGTTAGATCTTTTTCTTCAAAGGAAAAGGTATTTCTTGGTGTTTTGGTGAAAGGAGGGAAAGTATGTGTGTGTAAAATGGGATAGAATGTGAGGAATGATTGTGAGGATGGATGCCTTGAGGATGAAAATTCGTCCTCAATTTATAGGCAAGATTGGGTGCAAAGTGTGGCGCACTTAGGAAAAAGTGCGGCGAACTTTGGGAGTTAATGCGATAGCATTTTATGACTTTTACTAGAAGTGCGGCGCACTTACAAATAAATGCGGCGGTTTTGGGGAGTTAATGTAGGTTCATTTAATGGACTTTAATTCTTCAAACTTTAGGAGAATTATAAGTGTGGCGGACTTTATGAACTTTAGCTAGAAATATTTCTTGTTTTTTTTCTTTCTTGTATTCGCTCCCAAAGTGGTATTAATTCTTGAGCTTGGGCCTGTTAGTGTCTTCAAGTGAACCTATAAGCAATTCAAGCTAATTAAGTGCTAAAAGTTCACGAGAAATGATCAAATATACATAAATAACACCAAAGAAACATGTATAATTTGGGCGTTATAAAATCCCTCCACACTTAGCTTATTGCTTGCCCTTAAGAAATGGAAGCGAAAAAAATAAAATCATTTGTCGTGACGTGGAGAAAATTTGGATTCTTTTATAAGAGTTTGCATATTAGATAACTTTTCAGGCATAGACATATAACATAGCACCTCACACAAGAATAGTGTTTGATTTTAAATTCACTCAGTCACTCGGATAGGGTTTAGTATATGATATTTGTGAAGAACACTCAATTTGCACAAACATAATCTAGACAGCTACCATAGGCTTGTACTTAACACATAAACCTGACCGAAGGGCGGAACTTTAGTACTAGAGATGATCCAATCTTCATGCGCCTAACATAAGCCTTTATTTCTTTGAACTATTATAACACACATATATAACTTCTTTTTTTTCATACCAAATGGTAACTAAGGCTTGGCACAGAGCTTCTTCATTCAACTTTCAGATATTTCAGCAATATAGCATTTAAAAGGAGTGCTTGCAAGAACAAGGACTTGGGGGATACATTTCATGTGATAGGCTTCGGTCTAGTAAATGATGATTAAGCACAAGTTCTAGAGCTTCTAAATTACCAGCTCTCTCAAACATAATTATCAACCAATACCAATGTTCCAGAAAAGGTGACAAAGACCATACGTACACATCTGTAACGACGGAATAGACACATATGACTGCATTCAAACCTTAACTTGAACAAGCTAATGGCATCAATTATCTTAGGTATCAAAAGTGGATACCCAAATATTCTAAAGGCTTAAAATTCTCACAATTTAGTGGACTAGGGTATGCTAGCTATAATGTCAATCCGGTTGGACTTTCCTTACTAAGAGCATTTTTTACTTTAATTTGAAAACATATAATTAGAATTTTTCATAAAATATCAGTTGGAAAGTTTTTAACAAGGAAAACATAGAGGGATATGATTAATTTTTCCTATTTGGCTCCTCTCTACACTTAAGTTGAACATTGCCCTCAATGTGATAACTGATAATAGAGATAAAATAGGGAAAATTAAAGGAAAATGGTACTTCCCGGGGCATAGACAAGTGCATAGCTATAGTAGAGCTATCTTGAGCATACATCATAATTTTTCATATCTTCAAGCTAAATTACATGCATAAGAGTAAACATACAAAAGCACACAAAAAGAAAATATTTTTGTTGATTTTTTTTAGAAAAAATAAATAAAAGATATTAGTAGAAGAATGAAGGAGGGACTCCTCCACACTTAAGTGAAGCACGGGTTGCTTCCCGAGAAGTGCTTAATTTTTAAGAGAGTCGTTAGCTAGACTCATACTTCGAGAGACATTCTTTTGGGAAGAAAGGAGTAACTGCCTCCCTTGAGTAATTGTCTTCTTCATGATATAGTTTGAGTCGATGGCCATTGACTATGAACGTCTTTCCATCTTTTCCATAAAGTTCAACATATCCAAATGGATATTGATGTTTCACTACATAAGGTCTTAACCATCAAGATATGAGCTTTGGTTGTTTAAATTTGTACTTTGAGTGAAATAGCAGAACCTTGTTTCCTTGTTTGAATTCTTTTCTCATTCGTAATTTTATATCATGCCAGACTTTGGTTCTTTCCTTGTATAGATAAGAGTTTTCATATACTTGGTATCCAAGTTTGTCTAACTCGTATAACTTAAATAGTCTTTTCTCACCAGCAGCGATGAGATCTGGGTTGTAATTTTTCAGTGCCCAGTATGCACGGTGTTCAATTTCAAATGGTAAGTGGAAGTTCTTTCTATATATTAGTTTGTATGGTGTAGTACCGGTAGGTGTTTTGTAAGCAGTGCGAAAAGCCCACAAAGTGTTATAAAGTTTTCTTGACCAAATAGCAGGATTGTATTTAACAGTTTTTTTCAAGAATTCTCTTGAGAGCTTTGTTCGTGTTTTCAACTTGACCACTAGTTTGAGGGTGATAAGATGTAGAGAAGCGGTGGTTAACTCCATATCTTTTCATGGTTTTTTCCATTGTTTTGTTACAGAAGTGAGTACCTCGGTCGTTGATTAGAGCTTTGGGCATTCCAAAACGGCAAAATAGTTTCTTCAGAAAGGTGACTACTACTCGGGCATCATTGGTTGGTAAAGCTTGAGCTTCGGCCCATTTAGATACGTAATCAACAACGACTAGAATGTATTCAAACTTATATGATTTCGGGAATGGTCCCATAAAGTCGATACCCTATATGTCGAAAATTTTACATACTTGAATGTTGTTTAAGGGCATCTCATTACGTTTTGATATATTTCTGGTCTTTTGGCATGCTTTACATAAGCGAACTAGAGTATGAGCCTCTTTGATGATTGTTGGCCAGTAAAATCCTGAATCAAGAACTTTTTTAGCAGTTATGTTGGGTCCATAATGTCCACCGGTTGGCCCGTGGTGACATTGATCTAAAATGGTTTGGGTTTCAGGTCCAGATATACAACGTCTGATCTTATCGTCGGAACATACTTTAAAAAGGTAAGGTTCCTCCCAAAAGTAGTGTTTTACGTCATTCTTTTTGGTATAATATTACCGACTAGCTAATTTGCAAAGTCTATGAACCAATGTTCACTAATGGTGTTGATTTCCATCAGAGTTTCTCCTAGAAAGTTATCTTCAACTTCACTGTCATCGCTTGTTTCATCATTTTCGATTCGGGATAAGTGATCGGCTGCAACATTTTCTGTTCCTTTTCTGTCTTTGATTTCTATGTCAAATTCTTGCAGAAGTAAGATCCATCAAATAAGGCGTGGTTTAGCATCTTGCTTTTTGAATAAGTGCCTTAGAGCTGAATGATCAGTGTGAACAATAGTTTTTGAGAGAATAAGATAGGATCTGAATTTTTCAAATGCAAAAACTACAGCCATAAGTTCTTTTTCGGTTACGGTGTATTTTTGTTGAGCTGGATTAAGGGTTTTGCTTGCGAAGTAGATTGGGTGAAAGTTTTTACCATCTTTTTGACCTAAGACGGCTCCAACTGCGAAATCACTTGCATCACACATAAGTTCAAATGGAAGGAACCAATTTGGGTTTATGATCACAGGAGCACATGTGAGTTTTTCTTTCAATGATTCAAAAGCTTTTTGACATTCATCGTCGAACTCAAATGGAGTATCTTTTTCGAGTAGCTTAGTTAGAGGTCGAGAAATTTTTGAGAAGTCTTTAATGAAACATCAGTAAAAATTGGCATGTACCCCATAAGGGAAAAAGGGGGGTAAGCTTCTAATAACTTTTGATATTAGTAGGGGGTGGAAGTTTTGAGATTACATCGATTTTTTTGTCGACTTTAAGTCCGGCGCTAGACACCTTGTGTCCGAGCACAATTCCTTCTTTGACCATGAAGTGACATTTTTCCCAATTAAGGACAAGATGAGCATCTTTACAACGTTGGAGCATTTTATCAAGGTTGTTTAAACATGTGTCGAAAGAGTTTCCGAATACAGAAAAATCATCCATGAATACTTCGACTGATTCTTTGATCATATCGTGAAAAATTAACAACATACACCTTTGGAATGCGGCAGGAGCATTACATAGACCGAAAGGCATTCGCCTATAAGCGTACGTGCCGAAAGGACATGTGAATGTTGTTTTCTCTTGATCGTTAGGATCGATAGGAATTTGAAAATATCTAAAAAAACCATCGAGGAAATAGAAATATTTATTTCCTGCTAGTCTCTCTAGAATTTGATCCATAAAAGGTAAGGGAAAATGATCTTTTGCGGTTGCTTCATTGAGTTTACGATAGTCGATGCATACTCACCAACCCATAATGGTTCTTGTTGGAACAAGTTCATCGTTTTCGTTTGTGACAACTGTAATACCACCTTTCTTTGGTACACAGTGAATAGGACTAACCCAAGGACTATCGACAATTGGATAAATAATACTGGTATCCAAGAGTTTTATGATTTCTTTCTTAACAACCTCCTGCATGTTTGGATTTAACCTTCTTTGTTTTTGGACAACGGGTTTCTTATCATCAAGAAGTTGTATCTTGTGTTTGCAGAATGATGGGAAAATACCAAGAATGTCAGTTGTTTTCCAAGCAAAAGCTTGCTTGTGCTTTTTAAGGATAAATACAAGTTTGTTTTTCTTTTCTTTGGTAAGTTGAGATGATAAGATAACCGGAAGAAAAGAGGGTTCTTCTAAGAATACATATTCCAGATTATCAGGAAGGGGTTTAAGTTCAAGATCCGTAGGAGGTTCTTCAAGGGATGTCTTGATTTTATAATCTGTGTTGATAGTTATTTTTTTGAATGGTGGGTCTTCGGTGTCGGATTCAAAGTTAGAGTTTTCATCAGCAGTTATTGCCATGAATTCATCGAATTCAGCAAAGATTTCTTCTTCGAGAAGGGTTCCTTCGATGGAATGAAGGATTTTACTACCTTCGTCTAGAAGAGCGTAGAAATCTTCCTTTAAGATTTCATCAATAACATCTATACTGAAACAGGTATCATCGTTTGAATAAGAGTGTTTTATCGCAGAATCGATATTGAAGATCATTCATTCAGTTCCAACTCCAAGGTTGAGTTGTTTTTGTTTAACTCAAATTACTGCATCAGCAATGTGAAGAAATGGTCATCCCAAAATGAGAGGAACTTTACTATCTATTTCGAGAATAATGAAATCGGCAGGAAAAGTAAATTTACCAACTTCAACGAGCATATTTTCAGCTATTCCAACGGGGTATTGGAATGATCTATCGGCTAATCTTACGCTCATTTTGGTAGGTTTAAGAGTTTCGAGAGATAGTTTTGCATATAACGAATATGGCATAAGGTTAATGCTAGCACCAAGATCGGCTAAGGCATTGCAGGAGAAGGTCTTGTTAAAATTACATGGAATAAGAAAACTTCCGAGATCTTCGAGTTTAGGTGGAACTTTATTTTGGATCATTGCTGAACTTTCATTGCTTAAGAAAGCGGCAGAAATTTGTTCGATTTTGTGTTTGTTGCTTATGAGTTCCTTGAGAAATTTTCCATAGTTAGGCATTTCGGCTAAGACGTCGATAAGAGGTACATTGATTCGGACAGCTTGAATCATGTCAAGAAATTTTCCGTATTGAGCTTCCATTTTCTCTTTCCTAAGATGTTGAGGATACATGATTTTTGGTTTGTATGGTTTGGTTAACGAAGTCTCTTTAACTGGTTTTGGATTTTGAATTTTTGGTGTCGGTCCTTCGTCTTCATCATCGCTATTGAAGTTGATAGGGTTTTCAGAATTGTTTTGTTGATCATTTGGGTTTACTGGTGGGTTGTAGGATTTACCACTCCTTGTGAATACGACATTCACATGCTCATTGCAAGATTGTGGTGGTTGATAGGCTTTGGAGTTGTGCCCTTTTGGGTTTGGTTGAGTGTTACTTGGAAGAGATCCAGAAGGTCGACTAGATTGCTTGTCAGCAAGTCTGTCGAACTTAGTCTCAAGATTCTAGATTGAAGCTTGGTGACTTTTGGCTACAGTTTTGAGTTGAGTTTTAAGATCCATGAACGTTTCTTTGACAAAAGCATTGGTTGTTTGTTGAGATTTCATGAAATCGTTGAATTGTTTTTGAAGATCATATGGTTTATCATCGGTATTGGACCGGTAGTTGTCTCGGTTATAATCATTCCGTCCGCTTGAACGCCAATTATCGCGATTCGAGTCTCGGTCGCGGTAATCATTGTAAAAACAAGTCTTACGGAAGGTTTGCATGAATTTGACTTCTTCCTCTCGGGACATAGGTGTATCATCTTCATCAAGACCAGGTTTTGTTTTCTTAGCTTTAGACTGGAGTTCTTTGTACTGAGCATCTATTTTCAGAGTCATGGCATCCATTCGGGCCATAATTTTGTCAGTATTAGAATTACTGCTACCTTCATCGGCGAAAGCAACAATTTTCTTAAGAGATGATTTGGTTTTTTGATTTTTAGCCCAGTCGGCTTGAGTAAGACTTTATCTTCGAGAAGCTGATAAGCTTGATTTGGTGTTTTATAGAGAAAAATTCCACCGGCTGCGGCATTCAGAACTTCTTGGGTTATTTCGCTAAGACCATGATAGAAGATTTTTATTATGTTGCCTTTGGACAGATTGTGACCATGGCAGTTTCAAAGCATTTCCTTCATACGAAGCCATACATCGGTTAGAGATTCGTTTTCATGTTAAGAGAAGGCTCAGATTTCTCCGAGGAGTCGGTCGAAAAGAGCTGGGGGAAAGAATCGGCTAATGAAAGCAGTTCGAAGTTCATCCTATGTTTTAATAGTTCATTCGTTGAGTTCGTCCAGCTATGTTTTTGCTTCTCTAGTTAGTGATAGGGGAAACATCATTAGGCGGACGGCTTCATTTTCAGTATCTATGTATTTAAACATATCGCAAATTCTGAGGAATTCATGAATGTGTTTATGAGGATCGGTTTTGGTTCTACCATCGAATTGGTTTCCTTTGATAAGAGTCAAGTGGTTACCTTTGATGGCAAATTCATTTGCGGTTTTAAGAATAGTGATCGCTGAACCAGGAGTCGGAGCGACAACATGGTCGGCAGCCCACATGGGTTCATCATCCATTGGGTCATAATTTCGAAAAATATCAAGAAAGTGATGGAAGTAATTGATGTTAAGAACTGGCGGGTAGACAATTCTCGGGTGTTGTGGTGGATTATATCTTTGATCGTATGGAACTCTTATGTTTCGTCGACGAAGTCTTCGATTCAGAGTACGTTCAGGTTCAGGTAACGGTTCAACAACTTTAGAACTGGAAGCACGTGTATGCATCCAAGAGAGAAATTGTTTGGGTCAGTTTGCCAAAAAACTATACGGCGATTTTTAAAAAAGAGGGGGAGTTAAAGTAATTTTCCAGAGTTGACTACAAAACAACTTAAAAATCCCCGGCAGCGGCGCCAAAAACTTTGATGTGTTTCAAAAGCTTTAAATTTATAACGACTAAAAATACGGATTTTATTATAGGGAAACACACGGGTAAAAGTATAACCCACGTATGTAGTATAATATTTTTAGGTAAGACCAGGTCGTCCACAGGGATTTGAGTAGTGTTTAAATAATTAGAAAGAAAATAAACTTTAACTTGAAAATGACTTTTTGTTTTACCAATGATAATAAAGATGACTACTCGGATAGTTGCAAATAATTTATAAGCGTTAGAAATGATTAGACCACAAAGATGGGACCTCAGTTTATAAAAAGGATTTTCTCGTCAGAAAATGTTTTTCACAAACTAACTTACTTAACTCAAGGCTTATATTTAGTTAACTAGACCATATGTGTCACTCAAATAATCCAGTTACTAGTATATCAAAGTTTATTTGTTTATCAATTACGAAAGTGGATTTCTCGGTACAAGCGATAAAGATCATAGACAAATCTTTAAAACCACATAGATCATACCAGGTCTTTCAACCTATACCAATATGACTATATAATTTAAGTTGATAAGCAAAGATGGACAAGATAAGATATAATAGGATTTCAACATAAGATTGAGATTAAAGGGATCATGATCATACCAAGTTCTTATTCATTATCATAACATCAGCGAGTAGTCATGAGAGATTTAGCCTCTCATGGCTAAAGTGTTCATAACAAAAGTAGATTTAACATAAACTTCCATTATTTCAATAACTAAGTTGATAACTGTCTTCATTCTTGATCGTTTAATCTTTGTTCTTCAAAGGAGTAATGTTTTGGTGTTTGTATGGGGTAAGAGGATTGGTGTGTGTGTGTGTGTTATATGGAATGAGAAGAATGGAGAGGAGTGAGTTGAGAGTGAAAATTCGTCCTCTATTTATAGGCTGAATTTGGGTGAAAAGTGCTTAAATGCACTAGCATTAAATGTTATTTGAGAAAGTGCGGCGCACAAAAGGTAAGTGCGGCGGTTTTTGGCTATTTTAGTAAGTGCGGCGTACATTGGTGGAGTATGGCGTACTTCTTGTTCATTTAGCTTGATATCTTTTCTTCTCTTTGTATTTGTCTTTCAAAATGTGTAATTTCTTGAGTGATACGTTTTTATTGTCTTCAAGTGAAGCTGCAAGCAATTTAAGCTTTTAAGTATCAAAAGTTCATGAGAAATGATAGAATATATACAAATAACGCCATAGAAAACATGTATAATTTGGGCATTATCAGGGAGCTTGTTGACATTGTGAAATCTCGAGTCGGATACTCGGGGAGTAGAGTAGGGCAAAGAGGAGCTTCGTAGCCGAACCACTATAAATCTTGGCGTCTTGGTTTGATTGTTCCTTCTATCATTTCTTTATATTGTTGTGATTCTATCTTATTGTTGGTTTAGTTATAACTAGTAGATACATACATTGTTAGTTGGTTGAATATATACTCGGATCTAACAAATTTTAGAAGTAAAATTTTTAAATGATAATTAACCGGTAAACTATTCAACCCCCCTTCTAGTTTCCACAATTGGTATCAAAAGCCGAGGTCACTCAAGATTTTTAAAATATACTTTATTTTAAAGGTTGAATCGATCTATGGATTCTGACAAATATCTAGAAGGGCAATCCATGCAAAGACCACTACTTTTTGAAAGTGAATGTTTTATTTATTGAAAAAATAGATTCGAGGCATATGTTAAATCAAAAGATCTTGATCTTTGGCATGTTATTACTAACGGTGATTTTCAACATATTCAACAAAATCCGAAAACCA
>BQNB010012950.1:0-78129 GCA_026074375.1 Tanacetum coccineum
TGTGTGTGTGAGAGAGAAAATATTGATAAAATATACTGTAATTTAATTGAGTTTAGATCTTGATTTGACTAGAGTAGTGGTGTATGCATTCGAAAAATTCCGGTCTTATCTTATCATGAACAAAAGCATAGTGCATACGGACCATTCCGCTCTCAAGTATCTCTTTTCCAAAAAGGATGCTAAAGCGAGATTGCTCCGATGGGTTCTCCTCCTCCAAGAATTTGACTTTAAAGTTCTTGACACAAAAGGAGCCGAGAACCTCGCAGCCGATCATCTGTCCCGATTAGAAAACCCGTATGAAAACGTTCTCGACCCTAAAGAGATTAATGAAACATTTCCTCTCGAGACGTTAAGTATGGTGACTTTTCGTGGTGATTCTAGTACCCCGTGGTTTGCCGACTTTGCAAATTACCACGCGGGTAACTTCGTTGTGAAGGGCATGTCAACCCAACAGAAAAATAAGTTCTTCAAGGACGTCGCTCGGAAACATTATTTTTGGGATGGAACCCTTCTTGTTTTATATTTGTGCGGATAAGTGGATCAGGCGATGTGGTGCACGGCAAGGAAGCTCTCGGACATTCATCGAGGCTTGCCATAATGGACCCGGGGGGACATAATGGTGCAAACCTATACCGCCAAAAAGATCTTTGATTCCGGATTCTTTTGGCCCATCATCTACAAGGATGCAACGAGTTTGTAAAAAAATGTGCTCGTGCCATTACGACAAGGAAAAAACTTCGCACGGATGAGATGCCTCAAAACTCCATCCAAGTTGGTGAATTCGTTGACAGTTTGGGGGCATTGGACTTTATGGCCCTTTCCCGTCTTCACTGAGGGAAAAATATAATCTGGGTCCGTTGAATATTGTCAAAATGGGTTGAGCGAAAGCGTCCCACCATTAATGCCAGAGTCGTTTGCAAATTACTAATAATCTCTCATTTCGCCAGATTTTGGTGCCCCTCGTGCTATCTTACAGTGATCGCGAACTCATTTCTGCAATGGACCAATTTGCAAAGTCATGCAATAATATGGAGTCACTCACACGTCTCTCCACCGCGGTATCATCCTCAAAACAAGTGGGCAAGTCGAGGTGTCTATATCTTGGTTTGAACGGTATCTTAAAGGTCCATAGTGAAAACCGTGTTCCTGGTCCGAAACAAACTAGATGATTGCACTATGGGCCTTCCTCACAGCTTACAAAACGACCATCGGGTGTAATCTTACAAGCTTGTGTATGGAAAGGAATGCCATCTTCCGATAGACGCTTGAGCACAATGCCTATTGGGCCTTGAATCAAGCAAACACTTTGATATTTCTACTGGGGTGATCCGGACGTTTCAACTCAATGAACTTACAAACTTCGTGATCATGCCTATGAGAACTCAATGATCTATAAGGAAAAATCATAGAGAATCCATGATCCAAATGGAAAAATCGGCGTTTTCAACGTCGGTGGATCGAGTCCTCCTCTTTATTTTTTGTATTCAAGATTGAAGTATTTTCTCGGGCAAACTAAGATCCGTTGGAGTGGACAATTTAAAATCAAGCTTGGTCTTTCCTTACGGCACTGTTGAGCTATCTCAAGTCTAACGGGCCGAATTCAACAGTGAAATTGGTCATAGTGTTAACGCACTAATTTGGAGGGGAACGTACCACAATTGGTAGTCTCGGATACTCCAAACATTCCCTAATGTCCAATAAATTAAGGTGCCGCGGTCAAGCATAGCGCCTTAAACAAGCGCTTCGTTGGAGGAACCCATGTTAGCCGTAGATGTAATTGTATGATAAATGTATGTTTTGTTGTGTGAGATAGCTTGCATTTTCTATCACCGGGTTTCGGGTTGATGTTGATTATTGTCCAGATTGCCCGGATTGTGAGGCTCTCGGTTATGTTCTAGTCAATCACTCGGGCTTCAAAATCATCAGCTTTCATTTTGGGGAATCCGATACCTAATCTAATCGCCTAACGTTTTTATCATTTGGCTTTTTATTCATAAACGGCCTTAGGATATAGTTTTACCCTTCAAACCTTCGTGGACGATGTTTAGTACTTGTTTGGGGGGTATCTCTCGATTCGATTGTTGCCTGCAAGCATGTATACACGTAATCCCGTATTTTCACCAAAATTTTTGCAAAAATACCAAAAATAAGAAACTAAAAAAAATTAAAATTTTTTTTTTTTCAAAAAATATAATAAGTGTTTTGTCAACAGTTTTTTATTTTTCTTCTTGGTAGAATGAGAACTAATTTTTGACTCGATCGAGGCCGTATTGAGCTCCTAGCTAGTTCCTTCTGGCGAGCTTTCACGAATTCTATTGTTTGAATTTTATAAAAGGTGAAGAACAAGAAAATGATAGTTAAATATAGTTTATGTGTTAAGCCAGATTGTCTCAAACTTATATGAATAACTGGTGGTACTTTTTCTTCCCATCATGCTTCTAATCCACATAATCTTTCGTCGATTGTTCAACTAAGTCATCGATGTTTTCAGTAAAAGCTTTCAAATTGTACTTGAGTCTTTAAAAGCAGGTTCGAATGATTAAATTGCCAAAGAAGAATGAATGAAGTATGAATGCAAAAATGCACGTATATTGTAATTATGCAAATTGATAGCAGAAATTTGATTCATATGGAGTAAAAAGATGTGTCGTGATATCCCACTCCGCTAACCACGAGGTGGGGGTTCAAACTAAGACGTCTTTACTTCTAGGGATTTGGTGTGTTGTGATATCTCACTTGGAAGAAAGGTCTAGGTGAGGGTTCAAACTAAGACACCGATCCTTAGCCATATTAGGAAGAAGGTGTTGATGTGATTTCCCCTACCATAGCAACGGGGTTGGGTTTTCAAACTATGAACACGGTCGTTGGTTGTGTTATCCTACTAGCGGAGCGTGGCCTAGGTAGGTGTTAAAAACTAAGCATCACACATTCCTAGCTTTAAGAACTTATGAAAATGATAAATATGTTGCAAAAAGTTCTATGGTTTAAAATCAAGTTACAAGTGCCTAATAAGTTGTTGCTTTGAGTCGTGATTCATCTTGAATTATGACTATGAAGATAAGTTGATCTATGGTAAAAACGAGCACACACATTCAAATCATATATCCATGTTGGGAGTAAAAAGTTCACAAGTCATAAGTATGAGGGCTTAACATCTAAACTTATATCGACAATGATCTTGTTTTATTGCTTAGCTTGGAGCTTGTGAAAAAAATCGGGGACGATGAAATTATCCGTCAGGACGTCCGTGGATTATTCTACGAACGTTTCTCATTCTATGATCCCATTGTTGATAAATAAAGGAAGTCAAACATATAAAATATATATATATATATATATATATATATTTAGAGTAGTTGTGTAAATATAAAAATTGGTGAGAACCGGGACTTGTCAAGGCTATTGATTCTTTTATTCCCTTTGATAAACGCTTGGCTACTTTTCCAAGTTATTAGTCGAGGGGATTTGAGATTTTTTGTTTTCTCGAGTGCTTACTTCATAGCATTGCGTGGGACACGTATCATCTTAGTTTGGGGGATTTTGGTATGTGCTTAATTACACATACCATTTTCCATTTAAAACGAACTTAAAAGAATAAAAACATACCAAAAATACATTGTATTTGTATGTTTGCATTTGTATTGTGCAGGAAACGGATATCTCACAAAAAAGCGATAAACCAAGCCAAAAAATGCGGACAACAGGTCACGAGATGGAAAAGTGTGTGAAGACGAATGCCCAATCAAACGTCAAAGTCACTCTGAGGAAGAAAAAGCAAAGAAAAAATATGAACTTGAGGGGTCAAAAATGCAAACCCATTAAGTTTTATATTATTAAGGAAAACAACCACAGGGAATGATTTGCAAATTTGGGAAACCTCATTTATAAAAGTAAAGAATGGGCCAAAAGAAGAAAAGAAGAAAGTTGTGGAGGGGCTTTCTTGTACAAAGACCTAACATACCATTAATCTCTTCAACTCTCTCTGTCACAAACCCAACTGTATTAAACAATTTTCCAACCTCACGCCAATCCAAAACCAGCCAGCACCTTGTTTTGCTTCTCATCTTCTCCTGCAAATCACTCAACATCTACCAAATCATTTCATCACCTCTACTTTCCCCCCAGAGTTATAAAGGGTCCATGTTGGCAATCCCTCTCCATTCCCAGAGCACTTCGATGGTGAGATTGTCCCAAGAGCTCAAAAGAAATCTAGGGCTGGGATTTGGCTCTAGATTCACTCACACAACTAGCATACTTGGTTTTATCTCTCCAAAGAAGCAACAAGCTGAAGATGAAGACTTGGCTATAAATTGAGCCTTTTGTAAGCTTGAAAAAACCAGATCTTAGAATTAGTTCGTAGTTTTTAAATTTTAACTTAGCTTTATTTTCAAGTTTTTTACAGTTTTTTACTTCAGTTGTAACCACTTTCAAGTTTTATGCAAGTTTGAGTTTTTTAAAGTCACTTTATATCCAAGTGTTAAGTTTCTTAATTGAGTTGTTTCGTGTTCAAAAGGTCTCAAATACAGCTTGTTTAACAAACTGTTTTAACTAGTGAACTTTAAAAGGTTAAGTAGTTCAAGAAATTATCACACCAATCACTCTCAAATTACTTAATTCAGCTTATGTTATGGTATGATAAGCATGTTATGGATGGGCTTATGATCTCTCACGAGCTTGCTTTTGCAAGCTAGAGCATGTAGATCATTGTTAGACCTTGTTTAGGCAAGTGTTTTGTAAGTCTACTCTCTATTTTTCTTAATATTCTTACTTTCAGAAGAAATGCTTGTTATAATTAACACTGCTAGGCCAAATCAGCCTATTTAAGTAGCTTTTTCTTAATTAATTTGCTTATACTGTGTCTTTTTTTGTTGATAGATATTCTGTTTTAATTAATTTGAGAGAAAAATGATTTTGAAGGGGTTTTTTCAACTAACTGTACTAACACTTAAGTTAGTTCTGCTCAGTTAACTTTTGGATACAAACATTATAAATTAACACTACCTAGTCACTAAATCCATGTTAGTATGCTAGTCATTTTCTTGGATTTCTATGGTTGCAGTACTAAAACTTAACACTAGCAGTACTAACTTCAAGTTAGTACTGTCAGTTAAAACTGTTAGTACCTGACAAAGGTTTGTTTGCTTATATGCTTATTTATTTAGCTTGTTTAAGATTTCTTTAGATTTTTAGAGTAGATTAAGCTTATTTTAGTGTACTGTTTTCAATAGAACTTAATTGTCTTTTCAAAAATATTTTTAGAGTTAATCAGTTTTAGTTTTTAGCTTATTTATCATTATACGTCATTTGGGTGCTTTTTATTCATGCTTAAGTGCTTATTTTGGGTAGTTAAACCTTCTGATTTTAGTTATTTGCTTGATTTCCTGTTTAATTTGTGTTTTGTTAAGGGCTATACTGTACTAAACTTTAGCTTAACAGTACTAACTTATAACTAGCTTTAGTACTAACTTTAAGTTAGTACTGTAGTTTGTTACTGGTAGTACTGTTGTTTGTACTGTATGTGTTTACTATTGTTTAATCTTAGCTTAACTTTGATGCTTAATTTGCTTATTTAGATTTAGATTTGAATTTTTTGTCTATCTTAAGATATTAGAACTTATCTTGTGACTATGCGTAAAAGTTTTAAGGTGTTTTGTTATTTCTAGCTTTTATGCTTATTCTAGTTTTTTGTTCTTGTTTAAAAAAATTTTATGTGCATTTGCCTTCAGTATTAATCACATACATTACTTGTAACATTCCAAACACCAATCATCATCGTTCTTCGTAATCCTTTTCTAGTAGTTGGGAAATATTCGGACCCCGGGAACACTCTATACTACTTCTGGTTTTCTTGATCTCGCGTGATTTCGTTCCCTTGGTTTTAATTTATATCATATATAGATTGGTGTTATTGGGGTGAAGCTCGTCGCGTAGTCTGTCACCAAATAACTTTCATCGGCGGTGATGCCTCACAACGTCGATTACACCTTTTAACGGTACAAAGCTAAATACAGGATTCTTTATACGGTAGAATCACACCAATATCACTATTCTTTGGTTCTACAAAGATCGATTGAATATAAATATTAACTACTATATGTGGTAAAAGAATCTGAGTGTGATCTTTGAACAAGCTATATGGAATGCGATACAAGATACATGAGCTTGATCATCTCAAAATGGGTGTTTGGCAATTTATTCCTTAAAGAGAATTACCTACAAATGCTAAGAGAAACTAAACAACAAATGATAAGAGAAGAATGATCAGTAGATTAGAGAGTTTAGAGTTAGAAATGAGTGAGTAAAACATGAGAAATGACTTGGTATTTATAGCTAAAAATTTGCATTATAGCCCGGTTCTGCCGGTTCCATTGCAGAATGGAACCGACCAGTGTTCTTCAAGAGAACCGGCCTACAATAACCAAATCCGGATTTTGATATGCAAAATTGTGAGAGATCATGTGTAATTTTGTAATATTACCTTAAGATATGCTACATTTGATGATGTCATCAAAGTTGTAAATAGAATTTACCCATTTTACCTATAGTTCTAAGTATATGCTAAAAGTGGAAAGTTAAGAGTTATGAGTAGGTAAAGTAGTTAACTCTCAACATGATTTTATTATTTGTAATCAATAAAACAAAGTAAGATCGTAATATAGAAATAAACTTTTTTATCGGTTTATTTGTATTAACAATCTACTCTTTTTTGTTGATACCAAAAATAAAACTTATTGGAAGTAAACTAGCCAAATGGAAAAATGATTTATGATTATGTTAAGTTCCATATGTTAAGTTCCATTTTACTTCCTTTCTCCCCCTTTTTGTCGAAACAAAAAGATGGAAGAGATAATCCTAGTTAGAAGAGGAAGAGAGGTAAAAGTAAGATCGCTATGAATCGATGATATGCAAAGCTTTTGTCTTGATGGAGTTATCCCCCATCTTTTTGAAGAGAGCATGTTATGACATGTTGGTGTTTGACTTTGAATAAAAAGACAATATGGACTTTATTTGGTTTGAATCGGGATTCAAAACTCCCCCTTATTGGAGTAATCCCTTTTTAGCTTGAGGAATTCATAAGTGCGATGAAATGCTACAAAACAAAAGAGTTAGTTATGATGGCATGAGCTCTCTGATGTGTCGTTGTGTGTAGGTATTTTATGTTATCAAGTTTTATAATTTATATTTTGCCGAACTATACACTAATAATACAAACACCTTAACGAGCAGTGTACCCGATCAGTTGTAGCTTCGTTGGTAAGTAGGGTGTCGATCACTAAGAGCAAAAACTTTAATTCTTAATTCTACCAGTATTTTAGTTATTCTGCGTTAATTCTAATCTAATTTAATCCTATGTTAAGTTAAATATATTTACTTGGATACGCTGTATCGTGATCAGCGATACGCCGTATACCTTATACAGTATGTACACATTTTAACAGGGGGTTCAGTCTAAAAGTCTGGCACGAGGTTTTGTGGTGACTTAACCAATTCTCTTGACTCTAACATACACAAGGCAAATACAAAAGGTTGAAGGGCGGTCTAGTCTATTTTAAGGAAACTGTTGTTTCCGCTGCACCAATAGTGATAATCATAATTATTCCAAATTAGATGTAAGTTCGTTTATTGATCGTGCAAATAATTTTTTTAACTGGTTGGTGTTTAAATATCATTCGCAAGGTTTAAGGCGGATTGCTTTCCTAAACGATTATATCACTATTCCTGTCTCAATTACTGAATTCATCAATTATGTTTACATCGTCAATTTTAATCTATCTAGGGTTAAGTACTTGGTGCTCTTACCAGAATCCTAGCTCAACAAAGGAACTCTCTAACTTATTGCTTATTGGTTCTCTATATACTGGGAGTCCACTTGTCCTAATCTACGGGCGAGGGGTCAGAACGTTACTTGTTGAATTATCTAAGGACACCTACTAGTCAACTTGTTCAAAACACCTAACACGCAGACAGCACGTTATTTGTGATCCTACATTTATCCCGATATATAAATTACAGATATGAAGAGCTACCCCGACATCTAGCTATCTCTATACTTTGCATTCCTAGACCCAGTTGAATGGAAGGTCACATATTTAAGCACATAAATGAGTGTAAATTGATAAACATAATAATATGCAATAAGTAAGGGACAATCTAATAAAAAACCAAACATTAAACCTTCATAACTATGGCTAAACACATTATGTGTTCGCCAATATACATAGTATACCAGTAACACAAATGGGAATCAAACAACTAAGGTAAACTAACCGAGTTAAATGAATGATACCAAAAACTGAATGATTAACAAGAGTATAAGATAATTACACGGTGTTTCCTATGGATTAAAGCTTGATACTAGACCCTTTCTGCTCTTCTTGCCTTCTGATATTCGTCTTTTATGGTTAGGGTTTTGAAAATATGATTAAGCACAACCTAAACTCGTTTTTAGGGTTTGTATTTATAGTCTTCAGAAATTAGCCTGATACGCCGTATAGGGTCAGTGGATACGGCGTATTGGAGAGTCCATGAAGTGGGTGCCACAAATTTAATATTCCAGAATGTTCTTTGTCTTTATCTTGAATACGAGTATTAGCATTTATGGATTATCGCGCGTATAGATATGATAATTTCGTGCTTCTTTGTGAATATTTGCGGAGCAGATACGCGTATCTTTTGATGTTATATGGCGTATAGAGTGTCAGGACAATAAGCCTTCTTGTTTTTCTTTGTTTAACTCTAAATGCACGTCTTTTTAAGCCAAACTTCACCAAATTGCTCCTATTTACTACAAATAACTATTTTGAGCGATTAAGTACCAATTCATGCATAAAATATGTAAAATGGGCAATTTATATGGAATAAATGATGCAATAAAACAGATGTTATTTGATGTCATCAAATATTCCCCTACTTGAATCCTACTTGTCCCCAAGTAGACCATAAAAAGTTTATAAAAATGTATCTCAAACCAAGGTTCAAGACTTTTCCATTAAGCATTTTTCTTGTTAGATCACTCACATACAACCAAACACCTCACGAATCGAGAAAATGAAAACACTCAAATCACTCAACTAATCTATGTGGTAACATGTAACTAATTCGCTCATTGCCACGGGAGTAGAGATGAGAGGGAGAGTGATGAGTATTCAATCTTAGGCTTGGCAAGGATTACACATCCCACCATAAAGCTAAGGTTTTTCTTTTGTATCAAGTTTGAAAAGATAAATTGGGTTTAAAGGTTTAAGGGTTTGATCACTCTTTTTAAACTCTATTCGATACCAAAATTCCAGAAAAGGCGACTTAGACCATACATACACATCTGTAACGACGGAATAGACACATATGACTGCATTCAAACCCTAACTCGAATAAGCTAAAGAATAGAATTAGTAGTCTTTTACCAAAATTCATAAACTAGTGGGGTGTCAAACATATATACACATCCATAACGATGGAATAGACATATACGATTGCATGATTCCCCCACTTAAGTACAACCAAGGGTTAGGACGAGCGTGCACTTGATATAGGGTTATGGACTTTAATTTAAAAAAAAGTTAGCCCTTGAGTAACCAACAAAGGGTGGCTGGATCACACATACATTGGACCGTAACGACGGAATAAGAACCATGCATGACTCGATCGATCCTCTTTCGAGTAAAACCTATGGTTAGGCATTAGGAAAGGGAAAATTAAATTGTGTTAAACATAATCTAACAAACAATAGATTAAGTCTGGACTAGTAAGGATAAAGTTGCTTAGTTACTTTCTTGGGACCATCCCTTGATAGATGACACCAAAATGAAAGACTAACTCACGCTCTTAGATGGAACAATGAACATGCTTAGGAAACACGAATCAGGACTCATAAAATGTCTTGATCAATAGATCAATGAAACAACCTTTTGTTGGCGGTTACCATAACGGTCAATCCCGATCCAATCCCAATTACAACTCAAGTGGTTTTTTTCCCCACTTTATACTAACTTTTTACTTAGTTGGTTTATATTACGTACAACTCCTATTATACAAATACTCTACAAAATCTTATTTTGTATTTTTCTAATTTTGGTTTTTTTATAAGAACTAAATTTAAATCTATGTTTTCGAATTCCACCATCTTTATAACCATGAAAAATCTGATATAATTGATATTCGATCATAATAACAAAGTAGTAAAAATACACGGAACATCTACAACTTTACATTCCCATTGGTTGATCAATTTCAGTCCTATCCAGGATAGAAAATCAACACATTTGCCCAATTGCATCATGCAATTTAACCGACCATACCAGAGATAGAAAATTAACATCTCGACACAGGAAATACAATACTTTACATAAAAGCAACTAGCAACAGAACTAAGTAAGAGACTTAATCTAATAGGGTAGGCTAAGGTGTTAAAGGTCTTTTGTACAACAAACATTCGTGGTGTTGAAAAGAAAAGGAATGGTCAGCAGGTTTTCTAGGGTATCTTACTCTAAAGATAAGAGTAAACAAAGGGTTTATACGGGGGTTAACTAACCAGTGTAGTTAGTTAATAAACATGTATAGGCTTTTTGGTGTAATCCTATAAATTTACCAGTTTAAAATGTCACTCCATTCTAACTTCCATAGTACTTTATCATTGTTTTGTAAGTCTCGACTAGATATACAAGCCAAGTTCTAAGTCTAACATCATCAATGGCACACTCATATTTATGTGGAATTTGGGTAAATATTAGGCAACGAATAAGGCTAAATTCTCACAATTTCTAAACAAGGGTTATGTGTGCGAGGTTATGCAACTAATAATTTTCACAAAAGTATGCTAAATTTTTTTAAATTTAGGCATAAATTAGACATTTTATTGTGAAAACATGGACAAGTAAGCGTTTTAATTCTCCTCCCCCCACTTGAGATATACAACGACCTCGTTGTATAAATATAACATTAAAAACAGGAAATTAAAAGAATTAGAACGAGAAAACTCTCCTGAGATCTGCTCGGTATGATCCTCTAAGTTTTGTTTATGAGCAAGACTGTGTGTGCATAATCGTCTGAATCCTTGCACGAACAACATGCAAACAGTCATTCCAGAAAATAAGTACTCCTACCACATTCTTCATTTGTCTAGTAAGATCCTGTATAAGATATAAGAAAACAAAGTACAATTCTATCTTGGTGTATTGGTTAGACTCGAAAAATAATAAATCCTAAACTGTTCAGGAAATCGATATGCCGTATCTGGTAAACAAGAATACGTCGTATTCAAACCTTGACAAAAATCCTAAGTACGGGTCAGTCGAGTAATACGTCGTATTCGTTTAATGAATATGCCATATAGACTGAACTAACAATAATGTCTAAAATACATAAAAATAAAGACTGATAACGTCCAGGTATGCGATACACAGTATGGTATGGAGCGGATACGCCGTATCCATACCTGGGAAGACAGACTCGATACAAAAAGGTAAAAATAAATACGGGGTTGTCTTCGGTGTAGCACCTTTTCATTTCGCTAGGTTACTTTAAGTTAGGACTTTTTCAATTGGAATTTTTGTTACATATTCTCTAAGCCATCTGGAAATGTTCCTACCACTTCATTCTCTTCAACCTCAATGTACCCATTTTTTTATGCCCACTCGTCGAATTCCTTCTCTAGCTTAGCGATAACTTTGGTTGTGGATTCAATCAACTTGTTCGTATCTTTCTCGAAGTCCTGATTGACATCATGCATAAAGGAGGGTCCATATTTTGAGAATAAGTAATCGGTCATATACTCGAGGTCCTTCTCATTGATCATCATCTCGTATTCCCCAATATAATCTTTTGCTCTTTGGTTTGGGCTCTTTTTCTCAAGTTCATGCGCTTCCATTCTTTATGAGGTGAGTAGCTACTCTAATTTTCTTCTTTTGGCTCCTTGTTCTTCCCATTCTTACCCCACCATCGTTCACAAAACTCATCAAATTCTTTTCTAATTGGTGTATCTCCATTAAACCATTCGAAATCCTTATCCCAATGCTCCAACTCTCTACTCTTTCCTTGGTTATCCATCTTATCTTTAGCTGAGTGGATCATGACAATAACGTTAGTAGTAAAAGTCCCATTAGGAAAAGATTCCTTATCATCATCAGAACATAATTCTTTTACTGTGTCAGTCATTCAACACGCCGTATCAGGAAAGCCTGATACGCCGTATGGTTCAATAGAAACATGATACGCCGTATCCAATGATTTAGGATATGCCGTATAGTGTGCGGCTAACAGAAGTCGAGAAAAATACTTCTTGATTACTTGATTTTATCCAAACCATTTATAAATTTGTTGATGTGTTCAAACATTAAGCATAATGGTTTATTATAAGGCGATAAAGTTTGGGTCTTGATGAAATTTAGACAATCATATTGGTAATCCAAGTTCCCAAAAACTCATACCTAAATAAGCTTGAATCAAGTAAATGTTAGGAGAAGAAAACATACCTTTTCCCTAGTTAGGGAAAGATCAAATCAGTAGAATGAGTAGAGATATCCTCAGAAGTTGACAAATTGTTTCGAATTTTAACCCTTTAGAGTAGTTATAGAACTCATGCATGCAGTATGTAATAGGTATAAATTGGGTTAATGTGAATACGTCGTGTCTACAACTAGATACGATGTATTAGTAGCCCTCGAATGATACACGTATTGGAAAGTCGTACTGCCGTATCTGTTCATCAGATGCATTGTACGTGAACTTTATGTCCTTTGTCTAAAGTAAAATTAGTGTTCTAACAGGTTTGAAGAAAGTCCTCCTTGATGTCGTCCAATGTAATTTATTAATTCGCTTATTTTGGTTTTTCTAGTTTTTATATGATTGATATGTCCTATGTAGTTGAGACCTTTCTCTGCCTTAAGCTAAAGGCGTGATTAGATTATTCTAATGTATTTGTGGAAAGTGTTTGTATCTTGTAATGTGTGGTGTACTCCAAACAGCATTGTTTGTGTGTGAGTTATCAATTAGATGATGTTCACACATAATGTAGAATAGAATAGTGTATTGTGATAATGGATGTATAGTGATATGTTTATGACCATCTGTCTCGCTATTAAGAGATAGATCGCAAAACTTGCAAAGCTGATCTCCATCAAGACTCTTTGTTCTCGACTGATAATAAGACCGGGTGAGTCAAGTGTCTTCTTAGTACAAGAGGATAAGTGTTATTGAATCATGCTGTGTTCATGTCTATATCGTCGCTACTACGCTCTCATTCGCTACTTATTGTTGCTTGTCAAAAGATCTACACAGAGATTGTGCTGTTGTGGGCAGAGATAGTGTAAGATAATCGATATATGTGATTAGGATAAATAGAATCCGGTGCTCACTAGCTTATAATGTTCTGTGAGTGTACATCTTGAATAGCGTTGTTCTATTTTAGTACGAAGACATCTGTTCTAATAATTCAACAATTACCATTTAAACCTGTTCCATTTTATGAATGTAGATTAATGACTGTTCGTTTCTCATAGCATGTTTGTTGGTGTTTGTCGCTTGTGCTTTGTGAAAGAGAGAAGTTTGTTGATGGGAGTAGACTTTTTGATTGTCTCTACGGAAAAGATAACGCAATCGGATGGCGCTATAAATACTGTTCTTGGATGGATCTGACAGTATCATAGGTTATTTTAGTCATGGAATTCTGAGAGTAGCAGCAAAGAGTTGTTTGTAGAGCGTGATAGATTGTGAACGACGTAGGCGTTGTCGATCATAGAAATTGTGTGCAGCAAGAGATAAAGACACATACTGGCTTCTGCTGAAGACATTGAGGTGCAAGTCCTGCTTTTTGGAATGGCGTCCAACCGACTAATTGTCACCATCCTAGAAATTTGTTATGCCACCAGATGTACTTCTTTACACGATATCGAGACAACCCTGCGTTCCGATCCGAATCTGAAAAAGAGATGAAATTTTGGCTCAGAAAAACGTTTTGTATGTATTGTGAGATTGAAGTCTCACCGGTGGTGCCTATACTTCGCAAGTGCTCTCAAGGTCAATGCTACCAAAGCACCCATGCTTGACTCTATAGGAGCTTGTATGCCTGTGTAATGCTGTGTGACCCTCTCGTGTAATATGAAAACGCCTTACCATTACAGCTTATGATAAGCCACCTTGCGCCGTACTGGAGGATTACGTGTAATGTGTTTACTTCCGATAGTGACCAGTGTTTGTAGCTCGGTTGAATGAGTATTGTTGTCAGTGCAGCATTATATAGGCCATACATGAGTGCCGTAGTGGAAGAAATATTATGGTATACTTGCTGTTTAGGTACATGAATCTGTAAAGTCGACGCCATATATAATGGTGTAGATAGAGAGAAATACTCGTGTACTGTAGAGATCAGTGACACATTAGAGGAGACTCGTGAATACCTCACTTGAGATAGTGCGAAGCTAACATACTAAGAGCCGCGTATACAGAGAGTGGTTGGTGTATTTGAGAGAGACATAAGAGTTGTGCAGAGAAGTGCGCTCTCTGTATGTCCTATTCTCTCTCTGAGGGGCAACGATGCCCAATGAACTCTGAGGCAGTGGTGTGATGTTGATCATGAGGAGAGGCTCGTGTTGATGATGTACTGCGCGCGTATAGACTTGAGGCAGTTGGTTTTTTTAAGAAATGTATATATGTGTGCCGTTGCGGCAGAGTGGTTACCTGTGTTAGAGTAGGAGAGCTCTGATACTGACCCTTAGTAACGAAGGCAGAGATAGGAGTGCTCCAGCTCCACACGTTCATAGACATATCAATCTTGCTGTTGCGATTAATTTTTTCTATGTCGTCTTGATGTTTTTGGGTTCGTAGTAGGAACTAATTATTAATGTCATCATATCGTAAAATAATTTGCACAAGCAATCATGTCTTCCCCATGTTTATTTAGGTATAGAGTTGATAATAGAACCTTTTGAGAATCCTTTGGATACCAGGAAATTAGAGAGTTCATCATACCACGCTCTTGGTGCTTGTTTGAGATCATATAATGTTTACTTTCTTGAGACGGTAAACTTTGTCAGGATGATATGGGTCTACAAATCCATCTTGTTGGTTTACGTTCATTACTTACCTTTAAAGTCGTAAAGAAATGTTGTTTTAAAGTCCCATTTGTTACAATGTAAAATGATTTATGTGAGCCATATGAATGAACAAACGTACAGCCTTCCACCGATGCAAATGGTTTGAAATTGACTCTTCGAAATTCAATTTCCTTCCTTTTGAGAATATCCCTTAGCTACAAGACGAGATTAGTTGGGGAATTACTTTATTTTCTTCATCAGTTTTTTTTTAGAGCCACTTTAAACGTGAATGACATTTTTGCAAAATGTTGGTCTACGACTAATTCCATACATCTAATAGATCAATCTGATGAATTCTTCCTGCATTGATTCAATCAATTCTGTATCAGCCATGGCTTATTTGAGTTCTTTGGTTCGGTTCATACTAGGCCATGTGTGCGAACATACACTCTCGCACAATCTGTTTCTAGCTGACGTTTGTTATAATGATTGAGACGGATTTATAGATTACTTTTCTTATTGGATGATCTTTTGTCCATCGTTGTGCAGATTGGTGGTGTTGATAGGTAGTATGCATGTTTGACAAATAAAACATGGACGAGACAGACTGTCTCCCCTTTGTTTGTACCGGTGTACCTAAAGATGTTGATAATTTATCTTCGTCAAATTATGCATTTTTGGTATTGGTTTATGCTTGAATAATGTTCTCAGGTGCAGTGATAGTTGGTACTTGAGTTGGAGTTGGATGTGTTGATTGAATATTCAATGGAGGTGGATCGGCCAACATCGGTCTGTTAATAGAAGTGTGAGTTGTGTTATGTTGGTGTTGTTATAGGGATTATCAGTCCAGATGTACAGTGAAAGACTTTGACACTACATGAGAAGTTCCATGAGTAATTAACTAAACATGGACTTATAGGCAATTTCAAGCTCCATTTGTCATTGTTTACTGTCCTAAGCTACTTGAGGATCGATTTTATTGACTTTGTGGGACGGGTTAAACTGTATTGTTAAAGCTACCGTTGTAGAACATGTGGACCTGGGGTCTGAATGACGTGATTTGACGCCATATGGAAGTAAATTCATCATAGTTTACATGAATTGTTTTAATAGTTTTCTTGTTCTCTTGTTAAAATACCCTGAAATCATTTGACTGAGTAGAATACACATAAATATACATGCATCACATTTTTCCTCATTTATCAAGATTTTCACCATCTTGACATTAGCAAAGAGAAACCAAAGTTGTGAAAGGAACATAACTGAAGGTTTCCGGGGCATTGATGATAAGGTAAGGTGTTTTATCATGTCAAGGTATTACTAGTGAATGGTTTTGAGTAAAACATGCGGTTGCAATTTGCTTCAGCCCAGAAGGTACAGGAAACTTTAGCGGCGCTTAGCATTGTGTTCGAGCATAACCTCAACAAGAGTACGGTTTCAGTCTTTCGAAACGCGTTTTGTGCAGGGTGTTCGAGCGTTTGATGTTTCGTATATTATACCCTTTTGCAAAGGTATGAAATGAGAGTTTTGTTTAAGAAAATTATGTGCCTTTGTCAGTTCGAACTGTTGTAACTTGAGCATGAAGTCCTCTTTGGACAAGTGTGAGGAAATCAATGAGAACTCCAGGTGTTTCGTCTTTGGACCTCAAGAAGTGAGTCCAGGTATATCGGGAGTAGTCATCAACAATTACGAGAACATATTTCTTTCCATTAATGCTTTCTACCCGCATTATACCACATATTTCCATGTGTAGCTATTTAAGTTGTAACCGTCTTTGTAATGATCGGGGTATTTATAGTCTAGTGTGGAAAAGACTTTTCTTTTTTGCTTTCCATAAATCACAAGAACGATCACAGATGATCTTTGACGGGAATTTTAATTTTGGAAGCCCATTCACAATATTATTCTTCGAAAGCAAGTTTGAGGATGTTCGAAAAAAAAAGTTTAATTGCGGGATAGACGACGATTGATCACTAACCATTGCTTGAGACTGAGGTTGCTAGCCATTAAGCAAATTGAATTAGGAGATGTTGAGTGCTTACAGAGTTAATGGAATACAAATTTGTGCCAATTAGAACTGTATACGAAGTTCATTTCCCTTTTAAATCACGGATATAATCTATGTTAGACTTCTTGAAAAGCAACTTTCCAATTTCGTATCTCTGGGAATTGACCAACGGAGGATTATTTTTGATTAAAGCCCCTTTCGAGTAATAAACACATTTGTAGTAGTAGTTACTTGAACCAGATCTTCATAAAAATGAATTGGTGCATTTTGATCATTTCCTAAAACTTCACCGTTCCCCAGAATGAAATTTCTCAACAATATTAGTTAGAACGTTTGAGATTTCCGGTCATGTGCTCTTTGAGAAACTAGAGTCGAGGATGAATAGATTTATACTACGTAGAGTGCAAATAGAATTAGAAGACAATGAGTATTGGACACAGTGGAGCACCTAGGAGTCTTATGTTCTAAAATATTAGCAGTTCTAGATGCATTTCCTAGAGGCATACTAATGTTTGGGTTAACATTTCTTATTTGAGACTTAGGTTTCCAATTGTAATCCGGGAGTGGTGTTATAATTAGGGATACCTCAACACTGCATGCACTTACTAACTTGCTATCATATAGTTCCTAGTTATGTGTCTAGTTGTATATGGATCAGGGTGTTCTGTTGCAACAGTTTTTCCTTTAATGCATGTTGTAACAGATTGGTGCACATTTTGCTTGGGTTCTCTAGTTACTTATAGGGCCAACAATTGGTTGTATTAGTCCTGAATTCATGCCATCTTGATATAATGTAGAACACACAAATCTGATTATCATTCAGCACTCAATTTTCCATCAAGTAACACAGGACAAAGTTAACATTCGAGGTCCTTAGAATTCAAAATTCTGTCTATTACTCGTAGTCTACAGGAGATTTTATTATTAGGAAAAACTTAATAATTCCAAAGGTGGTATTCTACTTCTTGCTTCTTCCTTGACTATTGGTAGAAATGACTCTATCTTCTAGTTGATTGATCTTAAGCTGTGGTCATGCTATCTAAGTAGCTGGGAATTAATCTTGTGAGAAGGTTACAATTTATTTATTTTTCTCAAAATGTCTTGAGGCAACAGTGGGTGTTCTAGTTGATTAGCGTTGTGTGCACTTTATACCATTCTGGTGCAATCACATCTTGGTTGTTCTTGAAAATTGGCAAACATTTCTGAGGCAATCTGTGCAGTGACGGGATTTTGTAAAATTCATGAGACACATTTTTTGTGTAACTGGCTTTGACTTTTGAGAAAATCTGTCTTGGCGAAGAGGAATCTGAAAAAAAATAGCTGGTTTTACCTAAAAATTGTTTGTATTTGATTTTAAAAGATTCGGTTGTAGAATAAATAATTATTTTTCAATTTTGTTCCACAGATTTTGCCTTTCATTCTTTTCTATGAGTTTATTCAACTCACTTTATTGCAATTCCTTCTGTCTTGTAATTGTGCTTTCAAGTCTTGATTTCAAAAGTATTGTTCACGTCTTCAGAAAATACGATTGACCTGATTTTGTCTTGATAAAGATTTGTCTTTCTTTTTCTTTTCTTTGCTTGTTGTATATCATGTTCAAGGTTAATCGCATGCTTTTTGAAGTGCTTCAAAACTCTTTGACATTGTCTACTTTTTGAAAGGCTCTGTTTTCAAGATGGGTTTTTCACATTTTTTCCAACAGTTCCAAGTAATAACATTGCAAAGGAGTAACTTCATCCAGATCAGTGTGCACACCAAGTATCTGGAAATCATGTGACCAGCATAGAAATATTCCCTTTAAAAGTCGTCGATTTCTTCCAAAAAAACCTGTGTTTTTTTGAGGTTTCCAGTTGAGAATTTGAGTGTCTACTTCATGTTCAAGAGAATTAAAGTATCTCAAATCAGCAAACAAATTTCCTCGTTCAAACACAAGGTGAAATTTTTCTAAGTCCGCATTGATTCTTCTAATTTGGGGGGCCAAAAAATTTCTTTCGATTGTGTTTTTGAATGAAAGGATCTATGTCTACCAAAAATATCGTTCTTTTAGCGATTGTTGTTTGCACATTACACTCATCAAAATCGCTTGTCAAACACTCTTTTTTATCTTGAAAGATCTTTAGAGCTTTTACACTTTTGATCCCAAGGAATGGATTCATCCATTCGTTTTTCTAACAAAGTTGTTTTGTTTACAAAAAGACTCTTTGGAAATTTCATTATTAGAAGATGTATGACTCATCTTTGACGTTTTTGGAAAATAGTGTTGTTCAGGCGACTTTTCCCGTTGTGGAACGAACAAATCATAAAGATTATTCAACTGGTCATAATCAAAAGGTCTGATAAATCGCTTTTTTTGAATTCAGACTTTCTTTGTCAAGGACGAAATAGTCTCATCAGATTTAAGGCATCATTAATGCAAGATTATCATATATTAGCAACCATATATATCATATCATACGAGGGAGGATAGCTTTTGAGCTTTCTTGAGGACTCAAGTTTGCCAAAGCTTGTTTTACAATTTACGATTAAGCATATTAATTGTTTGAACTGATTGGCCAAGTTTTATTATACAATATCATTCAATAACCTTGACTTTGTTTTCTAAAGACAATGACTTTGTTCGTGTTGTTGTCTTCACGAGTCTTTATTATAAGCTTAAATCTGAGCCTATTTTTTGCTTGTGTCATTATCGGAGATGGTTTCTTGATAGTGCACAAAAGCTTCTTTTTTTTTATCCGAAATGTTGATTTAATTCATTTATTTTTAGAGTATATGCATTAGATGGGACTTTTCAAATCGTTTTTTGTATGACATTAAATCCCCTTAGCTTTTTGCACAATCAAATTTCACCTTTGAAAGCATAATTTCAAATAATTATATTATCCAAGTCCGCTTGGAACTTCTTAAGGTCTTTAAATATCAACTGATTAGTTTTAGACAGTTCATTGTTTGCTTCTTTGAAATGGTTATTTGATGATTCTAAACTTTTATTTTTAGTTTTAAAATCCTCAATTTCATCTTTCAATTTATCAACTATAGCCTTGTTTGATGATTCCAAAAATTTATTTCGGTTTTTGCTGTCATCAATTTTACATTTTAGTTTCTGAATTAAAGTAGCAAGCAAATCACATTCTTGATCAAGATCATCAGTATCATCCTGGTCATCCCGATCTCTATTATAACATATATCCAATGAATAAATAGTGATTTTGGTATCACCTTGTTCCGCCAAATATATGTGTTTACTAGATTCAGGTTGCTCAGGATGTTCATTTTCCATGACAAACACATTATAGTTGTCATTATTGTTTTGTACCTTATGCATTGGCTCATCATCAAAGATTGGTCCAGAATTGTCAACTGGATCTGGAGTAACCTTTTGAATCTGTGCCATGTACATATAATGTGCTTCCAATTCCTGATCATCAGACTCATCATCAGCATCATCTTTCCAATCAGCTTGTTCTGCATTCAACTGAACCCCAGCTTCCTCTTGTTTACACAATAACATCTTTTCCTTGTGATAAGCTGCATCCTTTACTCGTTTCGGTTTCTGACATTCCCTTGATACATGCCCATAATCCTTGCAGTTATAACACTGAATCCCAGACTTCTGCACTACCGGAGTACCTACATTTTCCCTAGCCCCAACAACATTAAGTGCCCTCTGATTATCATACCCAATTCCTCTGTTGATTCTTAGAGAATTATCTTGGTTAGCTCTACTGGTGTTTGATGAAGTTCAAAGGTTGTTGTTGGTAGGTTTGTATATTTTCTTGAACGAGAGAGAAATTAAAGCCATGAGTTTGTCAATCTCCTTTTTCTTTGACATTTCCTAATCTTCAGTAACCGTAGCAGGTTTCAGATCATAAGGTAGGAGCAGAAGATGTAACAATTTGCTTTTCCTCTGTTTTCTTGGTAGATTGTTTGTGATTTGGTGGAGGCAATATTGATGTGTTTTGAGTAGGATGGTTTTGATGGATTGGTAAATAAATGCGTGTTGTTTTGCAATAAGTGCAGTGGATTTTAGCAGTACGTGCTAGTCTTTTAGCTCTTATCTCATTGACTCCATTCTGGTGTTGCTTCAGGATGTCATATAGTTTGTGATAGGAGACGTCTTAAGCTCATTGACTCTGCTTACTTAACAAGTGTTATCAAAACCTTTGCCATTCTGGTTGAGTTGAAGTAAGAAATGGACATTCACTTGATGATTTGTAACATGACACTCATTTCTGACAAGCTCATTCATCATCTTGTTAAAACTGCCGTGGTAATAGATTCAAGTGATTCACACATCCCTGTGATGTGAATTTTCCAAACTCCCATTTAAATTAGTTTCTAAGATCTTGAACATTGATTGATTCACCTTGTTTCATACCTTTCTTGGCTTTCATCATTTCACATGCTTTTCGGACAAGAATCAACTTGGGTAGATATCGTTATAGATCCCTGTGAGATTGATCTGAACTGGCTTACAGATTCGGCATTCAGTTGATCCGGCGTATGTCTTGTGAAAAAACATTCTTATAGTTCTCCATATACTTTTCTATAGATGTTTCAGAAAACACCTTCAGCAACTTGGAACTATCTTCTCAACCATATGATACATGTATGGTGGATTGTGGTGTCAATAGTGGATGGTTCAATGTAAGGTTTGGTTGTCAATGTATCTTTGATTTGGATTTCAACCTGAACGGTTTATTTACCCGGTGCTAAACTTTGGTGGCGATCTTTGATACCGCTCTCCATTGATTGCTTATGGAAGAGGCATTCGATGATTGAGTTTGCAATTTGCGATATTTGAATTTGACTTTTTGATGAAGTTGTGAATGGATAATCGGATCTAAGTGTTATGAGAGTTGTTGATTGTATTGTTGGTCGAGTGAAATGACATTAACTTCACGGGATTTTACAAACTCTATGTTAAAACGAAGGAAAAAGTTTACTTGTCAGGGATGGATTTTACATAATCAAATAGAAAAAAATTCGAAATTAAAATTGAATCTTTCGCTTGTGGATGTGCATTATTTCGCTTCTCTAAAAGTTTCATGTTTCGTAGAATAATCCTTACTTATTTGCTTGAAAAATCAGTACATATTTTCGCTTCACGGAAATTGCACATTTCGCTTGACAATTTCAAAAACATATTTCGCTGAAAAACTCAAAATATTTTCGATTGGAAAAAATTCAAAACATATTTTTCTCTTGTCTTTTATCATATTCCTTCTGACTCTATCGGTAGTTAAACATGCATATATATTTCCCGCTTAACATTCATCATATTTCGTTCGTCTTATAACCTGAATATTTCCGCTTCTGCGTCTAGATATTTCGCTTAACATTATCAACACGTTTACGATTTCGACGACTTATTTCGTCTTATCAACTTAAAGTACCTTTATTCTGCTTAACAAATAACATATACATGTTTCGCTTGACATGTGACATCTTTCCGCTCGGTGTCTTTTTCAGTGTGGAACCACTTTTACTAGAAAACAAGGTTGTCTATTAATCTTGGAAGCTTAGAATTGTGGATCTTGTCCCTTGATTTTTCAACGGGTTTGGGGCACAAAAAAATGAGAGAAATTATACAATAAGCACGAAATAAGTCGAAAATAAGCTAGGGAGAAGCTCGAAATAAGCAACCAAAATTAAGAAAACTAAGAAACAAGTTTGAAGATCAAACAAAAAGGGGTGTGACCCTTGTGACTTGTCTAAATCAAACGAAAAAAAACCACAACAATGATGAAAAAAGAAAAAAATAAGCCGAAAAAAATAAGCTTAAAGAAAAATCTTAAAGCTTATCTAGGATATGATATTTTTACTTAAGAAGCTTTAGAAAGAGTGGATTAAGAAATGGAAAAGCTTAACAAACTAAAACCTCAAAAGCTTATAAAGACATGTGCTTATTATCCAAATAAGCCACGAATTATGAGCTTATAACCACGAATCCAACACTAAACACCCCTTGGTGAGTGATACCACATGTTAGTCTTATTATAATATCCTTTCACAACAATAAGCAAACCCGAATAAGCCCTAATTGAGCCAGAAATGAAAGAAAGAAAAGAAAGGAAGATGAACTTGGAATATTAGATTTAGAGAGAGAAATGGTGAGTTACAAGTGAACAAATGTGCAACCAACACCCTCTCCATGTGAGGAGAGGGTTTCTTTTATACCCCTAGCCATCTAGTTGGCGTGTGGGCTTTTCTACTTGTGCCGGGCTTGGCTAAACTTGGGCTTTGAGCCCGAAACACGGACAATATTAGATTACAATCCAAGCCCGTTGAACCCGACTAGCCTATTACAACACAATACCTAGTTTGACTTTATAAGACCGATAACATTCTTGTTTGACTTAATAAAATAAAGGCTAACAAAAGTAAAATTCAAAACCTTCCCGAGTCGTATCCTGACGAGGTGTGAATTGAGAATCGGTTAAGTTCGTGATCGCGTGATTTGAATGGTTTAAGAGATTTTTATTTTGATTTCTAATTCTACTATTGAAAACGCAAAAAAAAGTATATACTTACACATAAGCCCTAAATGCATCTATATGAGGGACCCTTAAGCTATAGTCTAGGCTCAACCACCTAGTTCTCTATAACCATAGGCTCTGATACCAATCTGTCACACCCCGCCAAGGCGGAAACACGAGGCGTAACGTCATGGATATCATCACAACACAATGGTGTCAACAATAGAGAAACACTAAAATGCATAACTAAGTCATAAAGACACAATGTGTCATGACAATATCGAAAACCAAATGAACGACATCTTGTATTAATGAAAAAGGGTTTCACCAATACAAGGACAATACTTCATGAACCTAATAAAATCAAATAACATTCAACAAAATCCAGGCGATAAACATAAACAAACTCAGGAGCGAACTCCAATGCAATCCTAGCGGTCACTCTAGCCACTTCTCTTAACCTCAATATTCTCACGAAGCTCACCTGAAAATGATGCTTAAAAACGTCAACACAATGGTTGGTGAGAGTCATAGGGTTAAGACACATAACAAAATCTTACAAAACAATTGCTGCGACTAGTAAAACAATCCAAAACAACACACATGACACCACAGTCCACTGGTCTATCATTCCATACTCACAATAGGGTCATGGGTAGCTCACTACCCTCCGATCGGAACACAAAGTCAGTAGGTATTATTTCAACCCTTCAGTTGGATTTGTTTGTGGTAAGCACCACTCTCAACCGAACTAACATACTTCACAACAACAACAATAATAATAATAACTCCAATTGATCACCAAGCCATGGAGCATACCACATAAACGACTCCAATTGATCACAAAGCCATGGAGCATACCACATAACATACAAACACATAATCACAGCAACTAAAACATTTAAACTCATAGCATCATTTTCACCCCAAGAAAACATAAGAAAAAGGGGCTATGAAACTCACCTGATGCTTAGCTTCCCAAAAGATTCCAACAAAATCTTCACAAACACTTCACGGACAATCTAAACAATTAAGCACACAATAAGCTACCATCAATTAGGCATTCAACCCAATATGATGTAACCTCAACTATGATGGATATCTAAGCTATCTACCATAGCTCTATACTTGATTTAAACCTTTTCCAACTCCTACATATGCCATTTACACTTCAATGCTACACTTTATATTTTCTGGTTTTGAGCAGAATTTTATACCCACTTACGCGTCCTAAACGCACCACTTAAACACTCCCATAATTCAAACCAAAATTCACCATGCTACTTATATGCCTTATGAACCTCTCATAGCTCTCCCAAAACCATTACCCTTTTACAAATACCCCTTAGAAATTCATTATTCCAAAGTGTCCAAAATTCATCCAGAATCTGACCTTCTAAAAGTATGACGTTAGATAACCAATTTAGACCTCATTATAGCTTTAGAAAAAATTCAGGGGTCACACAAAATATATGAACTAACTTCCACGTGATTTAGAGCCTCTAACTAGATGTCTAAGTATTTTTAGAAAAATCAAAACCAAAACTGAAATTCGTCACTGTTTTACACACCAATTTTGTAACGACCTTTTGACCAACTTTCCGACCATAAAAACTCACGAGGCCAACCTTTCTGGAAAGTAGACTCTCTGAGGTTATCTTCAGTATATTGTAAATTATTTATTTGATCTTTTATGATTGAGTTATGACCTCTATAAGACTGACCAAAATTCTGCAGTGAATTAAACAACTACTTCGGGCGATCTAGACCTAAATACACGATCAAATCTTGCAACCAATTAAACTAATGATCAAACAATTATTATAACATCATAATCTTTCAGAAACTTAAGAACCCTAATTTATAATCCTAATTTAAACCCTAATCCATCATGTTTAGATTACTGGAATTGAAAATTTATAACTAGAATTAAACAAAGATTAGAAAAATACCTTAAAAGAAAAACCCTAAGTTTTTTTCTTCTTCTTCTTCTCTTGGTTCGGTCGACGGGTACTAGGGGTGAGGGTTTGGGATTAGTTTTGTATTTATAGCCCACATGGAATATAACACCCCGTGTTTTTCAGGTCATATTACGATCTCAATTAGTTCATTTTCCTTTTTACTTATTTGGTTTGTACGTTTACTTCCCGTTTAAATCCCAAATTAAATCATTTCCCTTTTATTTATTGGAATTATGTGATTAACTCCATTTAAACCTCGCTAGTTTAATCGCGAATGCATCAAAAATTCAACGTTTGCTAAAAACGTCATCTACACTCATTAAGACATTACGTGATCATTTCAATCTAATTTTCCTAAAATAGAAATTTTACATGTTTCTTAACTTACCACCTAAAATCTAAACATATCTTAAATTACTAACATAAAAATAAGTATACGTAAAAATAATACTTACATATTCAACACGAAAATGCTCAAATCTCATAAATCATTTCCTTATCACTCAAAAGTGAACGAAATGAACTCAACCAATCTCACCATCAATCCAATCTCATTGAAATGATCACACTCAATAGATTGATTACCAACCCCACATAAACATATATAAACACACAAACACATAAAATCACATAAACTATACATTGTAACAGGCACATAAGTCAATACTAACGGTTTGACTAACCTGCCCAAGTCACAGTTGTCATGGTATCCCCTCCTTTAGGAAATCTCGTCCCGAGATTTAACTAGCCGATTCACCAGCTCGAACGATAAACAACTGAGGTTACTCAGACTTCATATAATCCTCACGTTCCCAAGTAAACTCAGGACCACGCTTAGAATTCCAACAAACCTTTACTAACGCTATCTTACTACGCTTTAAACTTTTAACTTCACGATCCATTATCTCTACAGGTTCCTCAACAAAACGAAGAGTTTTGTCAATCTTTATATCATCTAATGGCACATGCAAACTAGCATCAGCTAAACATTTCTTCAAGTTTGACACATAAAACGTATCATGTACTCCACTTAATTCCTCAGGCAACCTTAATCGATAAGTTACAGGACCGATCTTTTCAAGAATCTCAAATGGTCCTACGTATCTCAGTGCTAACTTTCCCTTTTTCCCAAAATGAATTACACCTTTCCAAGGTGATACTTTCAACATCACTCGATCTCCTACTTCGAATTCCAATGGTTTACGTCTATTGTCAGCATAGCTATTTTGCCGATCTCTTGCTGCTTTGAGCTTCTCCTTTATCAACACAACTTTATCAGTCGTTTCTTGAACCAATTCAGGTCCAATCAGACTACTTTCTCCAATCTCAGCCCAGAAAACAGGCTACCCTAACTCCTTCCTTCAAAGGCTTCAACGTAAGTCAACATCGGATACGCAAATGATAGCTATTATTGTGAAGAAAACTTCAGCCAATGGTAGAATGAACATCCCAGCTAACCACCACCAAAAACAAATTACACACGCCCGCAACATATCCTCTATAAAAGGTCTGAATCGTACACGCACTTTGTCCATCGTCCCGTTTGGGGATGATAAGCCTGACTTTATATCCTAACCTCGTCCCTAATGCTTTTTGCAACAGTCCTGCCAACAACGCGACGTAATCGTCCATCACTATCCGAAATAATCGACCAACAGAACCCCATGTCTCGCGACTATTTCATCGACGTAAGATCTGATGCCAATTCCTCAGATACTATAGTCCTATCTCTTAAGCTAGGAAATGAGCTGACTTAGTCAGTCTATCGACTATGACCCAAATCGTGTCATGCCCACTTTTTGACTTAGGTAACTTAGTGATAAAATCCATAGTTATCTTATCCCACTTCCATTCAGGTATCTTAGGTTGTTGCAGTAAGCCCGAAGGCCTTTGGTGCTCAGCCTTTACCTTTGAACATGTTAAACACTTACTAACATAAGTAGCAATATCTCTCTTCATTCCCGGCCACCAGTACATATCACGAAGATCATGGTACATCTTATCAGCTCCTGGATGCATAGAGTACTTAGACTTGTAAGCTTCATTCATGATCATCTTTCTCATGCCTCCTACTAATGGAACCCATATACGGTCCATGAAATACAAACTCTTGCCCTCTTTCTTCTCCATCTGTTGATCTAACCCATGCAGATTTTCCATAAGTATATTATCTTGCTTAAGCGCCTATCACCATCTGGGCCTGCTTGTATCTTTTCCTCTCATTCGATCTGATATCACTGCCATACCCTTACACGTCGAGGTTTCAAACCTGCTCCTTCCGACTTAATTCATCACCACAACGTTTCGCCTACCAGAATGGTAATGAATCACGAAACTTATAATCACGAAACAACTCAATCCAACCTCCTTTGGACGCATATTCACTCATTTCTGATCAAAAATTTGTTGAAGGCTTTTGTGTTCCGTATAGAGAACAACACTTAGTACTGGTGGGGTCGGGGGGGGGGGGGGGGGGGCTGGGGGGGCACCCCACCTGGGGGGGGGGGGGTTCCCCCCAAAGTAACATAAAAATCCTCAAGTCTTAAGAAGCATATACAACCGCTCCCTAACTCTAAATCAGGCTCGGTAATTCCTGCTCATGGAGTTGACAGCTGCCTCGATCAGAGGCAATAACTTTGCCTCTTTACTGGTACACAACCTAATCCTTGGTGTCGTTGCATCCTACAATAAACTAATAGCAAATCTTCCACTCTATCAGGTAGCGTCAATATTGGAGCATCATATAAGTTATCCTTTAAGGCCTGAAAAGCCTCTTCTTGCTCCACACCCCACACATACTTCTGATTCTTCTGAGTTAACAAGGTAAGAGGTTTAGCAATTTTGGAAAAATTTGCAATAAACCGTCGGTAATAACCGGCTAATCCCAAAAATGATCGAGCGCAGAAGGTGTCGTAGGTCATCCAACTGACTGTCTTCAATTTTACATGGGATCCACGATTGTAACCATTTTGAATTTACACAACTAGTGTCCAAGAAAGTGGCACCTCTTGCATACCAAACTCACACGTGGAGAACTTGGCATTCCAACTTCTCATTCCTTAAAATCCAACACCAAAAAAAAATAACCCCCCAAGTAAAAAAATTTTTTGGAACTTCATGGACGATCCTTCCGGCTTTGAGTAGAATAAGATAGTCCATCGATGAATACAATAACAACTTATCTAAGTACGGTTTTTACAAACTCTGTTCATACAATCGACGAAAAACTGCAGGGCATTAGTTAGCCCATAAACCATAACCTTAAACTCAACAATTCCATATCGTGTTCGAGAAATGCCGTCTTAGGTATGTCGTCTTCATGCACGCGTAGTTGATGATAACCTGACCGAAGGTCTATCTTGGAGAAAAATCGCGATCCTTGTAGTTGGTCAAACAAATCATCAATCCTTGGAAGAGGATATCGATTCTTAACCGTCAACTTGTTCAGCTCTCTATAATCGATACACATACGTAGCGAACCATCCTTCTTCTTGACAAATAACACTGGCGCTCCCCATGGAGAATGACTAGGTCGTATGAAACCCTTGTCTTGCAACTCTTATAGTTGCCCAGACAATTCTTGCAATCTAAGCTCTGAAGGGCTAAACAATATGGAGAACTTTGCCTATAGGCGTAGCTCCAGAACTAGATCCCTATGGCGGAACTAGTCACTTGTCGTTACGGAGGCAATCCTGACAAGTCTTCTGGAAACACATCCTCAAACTCACGTACCACAGATATATTGCTCAACCTCGGTTCATCCTCCTTTGCACTCTTCAATGCTTTGGTGATTCCTACAGCCCATTCTCCATGTACCCTTGAAAGGGACCCGACCACATTCCTCCACGGTAGTTCCTACTACTACCTTCTCATGACATACTATCACAGCCTTATGTTGGGACAACCAATCCATTCCCACAATCACGTCAAAACTTCCATGACCTAAAGGTATTAAATTTATGCTAAACAAGGAACTTTCTAGTTTCAGTTTAGCAGTCAACAATAATTCTATCTACTTCTACATTCTTACCATCAGTCTACCTCATCACATAACCAGGATTCACATACTAGTCCACATCAAGTAAAGGGTCCAAATTCATAGATATGAAACCTAAATCGGCTCCGAGAATCAAATAATATGGTAACAAAGTGATCAGTTGCAAGAGAACTGACCCGTATACAACTTTTAGATCCTAGACCGCCTCCATGCAGTCACATTCACGTTGAAAGCTCTTCCTCTAACTTGGTTTCCAGGCTTCATTGTTACGACTGCCTTCCAAAGCCAACTGATTACTTGGTTGACCCGATCCTTGGTACATCTTAGGACAATTATTGCGGAAATGATCAGGGCTTCCACACTCGTAGCACACTTTAGGATTATTATTCATCCTGACCGCATTCACTGGAACCGCTTATCTAATTGAAGCCCGACAATCCTTGATAAAATGACCCGGTTTCTGACAGTTGAAGCATAATCTGCAGAATCCATTTACTGGGTGGTGAGTAAAGCACTTGCTATACTATAGGATTTTGAGCTCACGGCTTCATTTCTAGTAGGGGCTGTTGCCACAAACCCAGTTCCCGTATTTGCCTTCTTGTTGTCTTTTCCAAGATCCTCTAGTCTTACCAGACTCCTCCACTCCTTTCATCCTTATCACTGACCCTTTGTCAAGTACAACACTGACCTGCTGTCGTCATAGTATTCCAGCCCTCAGTATTGCATTCTTATGGTATCGAAGTTTAAATATGAGAGTTTGTGGTGCCAAAACCATGACTTTGTTGAAGTGGCTTTGGAGAGAAGACAAAAAAGTGAAGAAGCCTGATGAAATCAAAGCTTCCCCTGAAGTTGAGATCATGGATCTCCCTGAATGAAACAAACTTCCCCTTAATTAGATTTCCTTTGTACCATGCCACACCAAGGATCTACAAGTTGCCAATTGTACCTGTTAACATCTTCTTCCCCTTTTTGTCATAATCTAATAGGGGACATATGGATATAAGCAACTTTGATCTTGACCACTACAAACCAATATCACACTTCTAATCCAAGCCTTCTAACTCCTTAAATTACCCACCATTAAACACAATAAGAAAAATAAACTTGAGTAATAGAAACTCACACTAGCAGTAGTAATAATGATTAACAGTAGTAAACACCTTTACCTCAATGATGCATGTAAATGGTTAAACATTTTAACAATAAGCTTCTCCTGAAATCCATATGTTAACCATTTCTTGAATCTTTAATTTTGTAGGCCTTTTGTAATGATCACTGATGAAGAAAACTAAGTATAACGAACTTGATGTAGAAGTAGAATAACCCAAACTTATGTCTTATATCTTGTACTATCCACGTGACGTCAAACTTATAAATAAATGTGTGAAATATAAGTAGATCGCAACCTCTTGACAATTATCCTCATCTTCCATGAGACACCAGATCAAAGTGATAGCAAATGTGAGCATTGAGCACCATAAGAAAAATCACACACCTTTGCTAGATTTGTCAAGTCTTTGTCATAATGTTAAATGCACGAACAAGTTATCTTCAAAGTGTAACACCCACTATAAGATATGATAAGAACACAAACCTATGAAACTCTACTTCATTGTCAAATAAGTGATAATTAATCATCTTCGTAACCAATTATACCAATAAATATGAGCCTTTAAATCTTTTAAGAACATATAAACCAAATCCAAAAACCAAATAGTAAACACCAAAAACAAACTTGTGTTTCTGTTTTGTTCGACATCCATCATGTGTGTGTCATCCGATAGCTATCAAAGCTAGCAGTATAAACCAAATAGCCCGAGCAGCATAAACTACTTAAAAATACTCTAGCAGTACAAACTATTCAAGCAACAGTACTAACGATAAACTGACAGTATTAACTTATCTTCCTAGCAGTAGTAATTTGTAACGAGCAGCATTAAGTCCTTTAAGCCCAATAGCAGTAGTAACCAAAAACTTTACCCTGGCAGCACTAATGCATAACTAATAGTACTAACCAAAGACAGCAGAATTAATGAACATAAGCTTTAAACCTGGCAGTAGAAACGTATAGCCGGCAACATTAAGCCATCTTTGGCAGCACTAACTTCTCCATGGCAGTATTAATGAAAATAAGTTAGCAGTATTAACGAACAGTAATAACACGTGATATGAATCATAACAGCAGCATGGATCTTGTATTTGAACATCACTAATAATACATGCAATACCATTCCTTATATACAGACCAACAGTAGTAACTACGAACAGTATTAATAACAAACAACACTAATCACCTTTTTTTAAGCATGAATGTTGGTCGAACAGTATTAACTTTCATGAGCACCAATCAACACGAACATCATTAATATTACTTAGGCAACACTATCTTCTTGAAGCCCAATAACAGTTGTAACTGCTTAAAAACATGGAACAGCATTAAATCATATGCGTGAACCCTATCAACATTAACAGCTTAAACCTTAACATGAATTAGGGTTTTCGACTTTCTGCTCTCTCCTAAACATCAAAACTCACGAACAAGCAGTCAACGAATCATCAACCCTAGATAACCAAGGTTGGTTTGATCTTTGTCACACCCCGCCAAAGCGGAAACACGAGGCGTAACGTCATGGATATCATCACAACACAATGGTGTCAACAATAGAGAAACACTAAAATGCATAACTAAGTCATAAAGACACAATGCGTCATGACAATATCGAAAACCAAATAAACGACATCTTGTATTAATGAAAAAGGGTTTCACCAATACAAGGAAAATACTTCATGAACCTAATAAAATCAAATAACATTTAACAAAAGGCGATAAACATAAACAAACTCAGGAGTGAACTCCAATGCAATCTTAGCGGTCACTCTAGCCATTTCTCTTTACCTCAATATTCTCACGAAGCTCACCTGAAAATGATGCTTAAAAACGTCAACACAATGGTTGGTGAGAGTCATAGGGTTAAGACACATAACAAAATCTTACAAAACAATTGCTGCGATTAGTAAAACAATTCAAAATAACACACATGACACCACAGTCCACTGGTATATCATTCCATATTCACAATAGGGTCATGGGTAGCTCACTACCCTCCGATCAGAACACAAAGTCAGTAGGAATTATTTCAACCCTTCAGTTGGATTTGTTTGTGGTAAGCACCACTCTCAACCGAACTAACATACATCACAACAACAACAACAATAATAATAACTCTAATTGATCACCAAGCCATGGAGCATACCACATAAACGACTCCAATTGAGCACAAAGCCATGGAGCATACCACATGACATACAAACACATAATCACAACAACTAAAACATTTAAACTCATAGCATCATTTTCACCCCAAGAAAACATAAGAAAAAGGGGCTATGAAACTCACCTGATGCTTAGCTTCCCAAAAGATTCCAACAAAATCTTCACAACACTTCACGGATAATCTAAACAATTAAGCAAACAATAAGCTACCATTAATTAGGCATTCAACCCAATATGATGTAACCTTAACTATGATGGATATCTAAGCTATCTACCATAGTTCTATACTTGATTTAACCCTTTCCAACTCCTACATATGCCATTTACACTTAAATGCTACACTTTAAATTTTCTGGTTTCGAGCAGAATTTTATACTCACTTACACGTCCTAAAAGCACCACTTAAACACTCCCATAATTCAAACCAAAATTCACCATGCTACTTATATTCCTTATGAACCTCGCATAGCTCTCCCAAAACCATTACCCTTTTACAAATACCCCTTAGAAATTCATTATTCCGAAGTGTCCAAAATTCTTCCAGAATCTGACCTTCTAAAAGTATGACGTTAGATAACCAATTTAGACCTCATTATAGCTTTATCAAAAATTCAGGGGTCAGACACAATATATGAACTAACTTCCACGTGATTTAGAGCCTCTAACTAGATGTCTAAGTATTTTTAGAAAAATCAAAACCAAAACTGAAATTCATTACTGTTTTACACACCGATTTTGTAACGACCGTTTGACCAACTTCCCGACCATAAAAACTCACAAGGACAACTTTTATGGAAAGTAGACTCTCTGAGGTTATCTCCAGTATATTGTAAATTATTTATTTGATCTTTTATGAATTAGTTATGACCTCTATAAGACTGACCAAAATTATGAAGTGATTTAAACAACTACTTCGGGCGATCTAAACCTAAATACACGATCAAATCTTGCAACCAATTAAACTAATGATCAACAATTATTATAACATCATAATCTTTCAGAAACTTAAGAACCCTAATTTATAATCCTAATTTAAACCCTAATCCATCATGTTTAGATTGCTGGAATTGAAAATTTATAACTAGGATTAAACAAAGATTAGAAAAATACCTTAAAAAAACCCTAACTTTTTTTCTTCTTCTTCTTCTCTTGGTTTGATCGACAGGTACTAGGGGTGAGGGTTTGGGATTAGTTTTGTATTTATAGCCCACATGGAATATCCTAGATAATTACCAATTTCAATTTATTTCCAAATCAAACTTTTTTTTTCTTTTCTCCTTTTTCTTTAAATCGGCCGGCCCTTTTTTTATTTATTTACTTATTACATATTTATTTGTATTTCCTTAAATTTTTATAAAAATCTTAACTAATTTGACTATACCTTTTTGCATAAACGAAATTCACTAGATCTTTAAAATAACTTTTTAACCCTTCATTTTCAACCTAATTTTCCTAAAATAGAAATTTTACATTTTTCTTAACTTACCACCTAAAATCTAAACCTATCTTAAATTATTAACACAAAAATACGTATACATAAAAAAACTTCACTTTCTATATATGGAAAGTTTACCAAAAACTCTCATATTTTTACAAACTCATTTCTTTCACAAATGACACACTTCTCATTTTAATCCATCACCTAGATATCCACATGTTAACCAAAATAATTCTCTCAAAATACCCAAACAATTCTATTATCACTATAAGTGATTACAATGAAATTTCTTCATCAAATACTCATTTCTCTTATTAACCTTACAAACCTAAACTTATCTTAAATTGCTAACACAAAAATACGTATACGTATAATTACTTACACATTTAACACAAAAACACTAAAATCTCAATAATCATTTCCTTGTCACTCAAATGAGGAACGGAACTTCAAAAAACCCAAAAAAAATTTCCCCATCATTCCCATCTCCATTGAGGATGATCACACTCAATAGATTGATTACAATACCTCATAACCCATATGAACACACTTATCTCATAGATACATAAACCTTACATTGCATCAGGACAAATTAGTCAATCACTTATCAGTTTGTCTACCTGCTCAAGTCCATGGTTGTTACATGCACGAAACTTAGCAAAGTTGGTCAACAGCAGACCCCCTTGAACACATTATAAAAATCTAAAATAAACTAAGTAGGTCACACATATTGAAAAAAGCTCAGATCAAAATTTCAACCTAAAATATAAGTTTTGATACCCGCCTGCACACCAACACATCTTCTACAATTCGAATTTCTGGACAACAAACACAGTTTTGACACTTAATCTTGTACAAAGGGTTTGACTCACTTTTACATTCTGAAAATCGACGAGGCCTAGTTCGTTGGAAGGTAGACTCGAAGTAGATAGTTCTAGAATCCTACAAACTTAGAAAAGCTTTTGACACAACCAAGTTACGACGTCTGAAAGCCGACTCAAAAATCTGCTATAAAAACAGTCAAGTTCTGAATTTTTGTCGAAAAATTTTTCCCAACTACAAACGGCCATAACTTTCTCGTTTTTAAGAGTTACAACGTGATCCTTATATCGAAACGATTCTTAGGGCGACGCCTATCCTTCTAAACACTTAAATTCCAGATTACAACACTCATCTCGCTAAAACTAACCTAAAAATTCTGATCTAAATGAGGGTTCTAAAACCTTCATAATTTTTCATTATTTCGCATTAAACTCGTATCCAACACTCTCAAACTAACCTATAATTTATACTAAACCTATTTGATCATCCATAATATTCATAAACCAATAATCCTCTTTCTCACAATTTAATCATGGATTCCTAATTATCCAAAATTAACATGCATGCTCATATATAATTAAAACCAAATTAAGATAGGAAGAAAATAGCTCACAATGCAATAGGTTTATGATTATGGTCATTTTGGAAGAGAGTTGATTTACTACAGAGTTTTTAGAGCTGATGGAAGTTCAAGGTGGATCAAGTCCTTTTCTGAGATGATTAAATTTTTTGATAGGATGGATCTGGTTGAGATACATAGTCTAGTAATAAAAAGGTTTGAAACAACACCTCCAGAAGGAATTGATCTACTTCTTTGGGGTGATTTGAGGATTATGTTTGAGTCAAAGGAAGATGATGAACTCTGGAAGAATCAAGAAGAGTGGAAGCTTCAGAGCTGGATATTCTATGAAAACTGTGGAGTTCATGTCTTGAGACTAGAAGATGGTACTGAGATCAATATGCTAGCAGAGAGAAGATATCCTCTTACTAAAAACACACTTGAGAGGATGATGGATCTAAGATTGACAGCTGTATCTGATGATGATACTGTATTTGATTTGCTAAGGTTTATTGAGCAACAGATTGATGAGTTTGGAAGCCAAGATGGAAGTAAGAAGGATCTTTGAGTGTTGGTTTAAAAACCACACAACAAATGGTCATCGGTTCACCATGTTTAACAAACATAAGAACTGGCTAGTCCAAAGAAAATGGCTTTGGTAAAGACTTCTCAAATCCGTTTATGGTTGACAATTTACCAAAAATTGTATGGTTCTCAACTCACCTTGCTTCACAGTGAAGAGTTGGCTAGTCCAGGATCAAACAGTTTCTGGTAAAGACTAATCAAATCTGTTGATAGCTGATAGTTTGCTAAAAACTATATGGTTATCAATGCACCATGTTATAGCAATGAAGCATTGACTAGTCCAAAAGAAAATGGATTTTGGTAAAGACTACTTAAAACCGTTGATAGTTGATAGTTTACTCAAAACTATAAGGTTATCAATTCACCTTGTTGTTTACAATGAAGAATTGGCTATCCCAGAGCAAACGGCTACTGGTAAAGGAATATCAAATTCATTAATGGCTGGTAGTTTGCCAAAAACTACAAAGCCAACTTAGTTGGATTTGCTATGTTGCAGATAAAGAAGGGAAGCTTAAAGAAAATCAAGGTTGTAGAGTTGATATTGATCAAGTTCATCAAAATGAAGATTTGAAGAATATAAGTGTTTGGATACATCCTCCTGGTCTACAAGATATTTACACTAAAGAAACATGAAGTTAAACAAGTTTAACAATCATGTTTAGAGGAGGATTGTTGGGAATTATGCATTCTTTACTTAGTACCATTAGTTATATTAGTTAGTACCGCTGGTTGTAATTTGTACTGACAGTACAAAATGTTAGTGCTGATTAGAGAGTTAGTACCGTTAGTATAAAATAGTTAGTACCGTTTATGAGATATGCATGAGATATCTTAGGAAATGATATGCATGATCTTTGTACGCATTTTGTAAAGCCCATTAGGGTTTCCTTAGTCTATAAAAGGAACCCTAGGCATAGTTAGTAGATATAGATCAACATAGATCAATAGAGATCATCTTAGCAATCATAGTCTTTGTAATCTGTAACCTAGTCAGATTCAAGTTAATATATAAAAGTGTGAGTTTGATAAGATCTCTTGTGTTTTCCTATTATTGTTCTTCTTAGCATTATTGATTAGTTTCCACATAATCAATAGTGTTTAGTCATTATTTCACCATTGTTGCTTTAGATTTATCTAGAGTAACAAACCCTTTACAAGCTAAAGGTTAAAGATCTATTCAGTAAATGATCCAACAAACTCCGTTCACAAAAAATTATTTAACCGCTTTAATCACATCTGAACCAATAATACCCTAAGCTTCTTTAAAGAAAGCAACCGAATAGCCGTCAGGACCCGGAGACTTATCATTCCCCATAGAAAATATAGCATCATGGATTTCTTGATCAGACACTGCACGGATCATATGATCAGCAACATCAGTAGAGAGCTTATTAGAAAACAAATCAGTAGAAATAAAAGGAAGAGTGACTCCCTGTTGGCCAAGAAAAGCCGAGAAGTGATGAATGAAAGCCATAGGAACTTGGTCTCCAACCACACAAACACCACTAGAAGTAGTAACACTGTCAATACGATTTCTCGACACATTACTCTTAACCACCTTATGGAAATAAGCAGAATTAGCATCTCCCGACTTTAACCACTCCACTTTCGCCTTTTGCTTGAGAAATCGCTCTTGAACAAGGAGGGATTCATTAAAAGCTTGCAAATAGGCCGCCTCCTCTTCCCAAATTTTAGCATTAGAAGGATCCGCATCAAGAGCTCGTTGAACTTCATCAAGCTCATGCCTAATCCGTTTAACATTTTCATTAATGTTCCCTTGATCAAATAAAAGTTTTCGAAGCGGCTTTTTGAGCATTTTCAGCCTTTTCACCACTCTATACATCCAAAAACCACTCACTGGAACCTGTCATCCAATGAAAACAACCTCTTTGAAGCAGGCATTATGAACCAGCACATTCGAGAATTTAAACGGGAGCGGTTTTAACGCAGAAGTAGTTGGGATTCTAAGGATAGCCGGGGAATGGTCAGATATCCAATAAGGCTGGAACACGGCACACGAACCCATAAACGCCTCATTAAAATCCAGATTAGCCATAATACGATCAATTTTCTTCAAAAAACCATTTGTACCTCTTGGCATTTGGTTCCAAGTAAACTGAAGCCCCGAGTTGTTAACATCATTAACCTCAATCTCCTCAACACAATCTTGGAACTCACGCATAGCCGTATCAACATAAGAGGATCCCTCTGATTTATCATCAATATGCAAAGACGCGTTAAACTCACCAAGTAAACACCAAGGTCTATTTCTAACTTATGACTTATGGGTAATAAGATTACACCAAAGCTCACGCCGGTGTTGGTAGCGATTATGGGCATAAATAAACAAACAAAACATCTCCCTCTTCTTAGCTTTAAATCCAATACAAGTATGCATGACCTGATCTTCAAGAGAAATAACAACAACATCAACAATATCCGGATTCTAGCCCAAGATGATTCTAGATCCCTTGACACATAAAACCCCATTCAAAGTCCACCGCCAAAATTTAAACATTTTGGACACAGAATATCAAGACGAGATAAAGCCACATGAGATTCAAGGATTGCACAAACGCACAGACTATTATCAGAAATGACTTTACGAACCTCATTTTGCTTGGGGGATTGGTTCATTCCCCGGATATTCTAAGCACCCAAACTATACATCGGAAACACCCTGAGAAGGAGTGCTTGCCCCCTTATTCTGCAAAGTTTGAGTACCCGAATCTGTCTCCACATACACCTCTTCCACTTCCTCACTGTCATCATCTTCCACATCTCCATAAGTATGGCTAACTTTCCAAATGCTATCATTAGTGTCATGAATTTCATCCTCCTCCATTAGAGATTGAAAAGAATTGCGAACGGGAACAATATCAGTATCATCCACTTTTGGGGCTGCCACACCAGTCTTATCATTCGGCTGATTTAGACCATCAGTGGTTTCCTTTGTTTATATGAGATCAGCCCTAGATGAGTGTAAATCCTTTATAGGAGCTGATGAAGACTCCCCTTGTTTAGTAGCAGATTTAGCAATAGGACGATACAAATAGTTAGGCTTATGTTTTGTAAGCTGTATACCGTGAATCTATTTTGGATTGACTTGTTGTTTCCTTTTCCCTCCTTTACGTTTGACTTCCATAAATCCATCATCTGATTTCCCATCCGGAACAGGAACATTAACTTTTTTAGGACATTGATTATTATAATGGTCAAAGACCTTGCATGTATCACACCGAGGCGGTTGCCATTCGTACTCAATTTCAATGGTTTCCATGGAGTGACCCTTTCCATTAGGAAACGGAATAGCCACAACAATAGAATTCAAGAGAGCCATTTTAGCTAAAACCTCAATGAGAGCCCTAGCATAGGAATTACGACCCCATGAATTAATACACATATTACTAGTGTATCCATCTAGCATAATAGGTTTTCTAAGTTGATTAGTAATCAAACTTAATCCAATCTCGGAGTAAGCAACAATAGGCACGTTGTGCATTTTAACCTATATAGGAACTGAGGTTATGTCGTCTTTTTTCAGCTTAGCATTAGGGGTCCAAACATTCAAGATCAGTGGAACAAGTCGAATTAACCATGGTCCATTCTCAAGAACCCTCTCCATACCTTCCTTAGTAGCAAATTAGAAAAAGAAGAATCCATTTTGTAGCATTACCCTTTTAAACCCAAACTTTTCCCAAGCATTTTTCACATAATTCTCAACAATGGGGAAGGCTAACCTCTTGTCAATAAAATATCCAAAGAGCGTGTTCGCGAACCTAGAACTTACTTCTTCAACAATGACTAAAGGTGTAGGTCCTAATCAACAGGATCTCAATGAGCCTAGAACGACTTATAGTCCTCTGAATAAATCCAAAGATACTATGAGAGACAATAACCGTGAATACAAATATTGACGCGGAATATCAATATCTATACCAAGATGAACACAAGAACAAAATACTAAACTTGCTATTACTGTTACTATTTGATTGTAAATTCTCAATCAACACCAACCAATTATCAACCTCCTTCCTAACCAAATTCCCAAATAACACTCACCACCACCCCACATACACCCGCCCCCTCAAATCAATAAATAAACCAACATAATCAACCCACATCATCCCCACCCCATTATCCTCCCCACCAAAATCTACAACAAAACATTATACAATAAACCCACTTCAAATATTTCTTTCCATACAATATTTTAAAAACCCACAATTCCTTCACACCATCAAAACAAACCAAACCCAAATCCATACGCATCCTATATATTAATCAATAAACATCTACGTTACCGAAGCTTTCTTTGTTTAGTACCAAATTCGTGATTCCATAGCAATCTACCCTATGATTAAGGTCAACGCGAAGTCTCACTCATGCCTTCGTCTCTTTATCTCCATTGTTGATAGGGTTAACTTCCTTGTTGTCTACGGGTAATTCAAGCGTTAACCCCATGATATGATCTTCAGAACTTGATGTGATGAATCTTGTATTGATATTTGATTTGTTTTTTTAAGCTTTACTACTCCTGAAATTTCTTCCTGTGAAATTCTTTCACTGTGAACTTTGCAATAAGCTGATCTTTAGTGCTTCACATCGCTCCATATCCCTTGTTCGGAATCTTTAATGCTTTGGATATCTACTTCTTCCAATAGTTTATCACTTTTAGTTATTTGAAGAAGACATTGATTTTCAGAGATTGTACGGGAAGCTTGAATGTAAGCTTTCTTGAGTACTTCAGTTACGGTGGTATGGCTATGAGCTCATGTCTGCATCGGAATTTTTAGTCATCATTCGCTATGATAGAACTTTTTAAGTCACAACAAAAACATTTTGTTTATGTAAAATCCACTTAATGTGTTCTAGAAAAAACGTTTTGTGAACACACAAAGGGTTTTATATTTTGAAGGGACCAAGTTTCAGCCATACTCAAGCTGGGTCGGTTACAATAACTTGATTCACGTGAGGATCAATGATTAAGTATGAATACTGCACCCTTCGTGACAGATAGATTTATAAAAGCACCTTCTTGACAGTTTTCAGGCTACGTGTCGACAAGCTAAGTTCCTACTATTACCTAAGTATCAGGTTCCATAATGTTCGCCGTTCTCTAGACCAGATGTCCGAAAAAAGATAACCACACTATAAGTATTTCTACTAATAGAATGGTAAAGGGTGAGTCTAGATTTACGTTACTATCTGTATGTCTATACACGTATAATTCCTTTTTCAGGTTTTACTTTCTTTAATACAATTAAGTACCGTAGAAGGCCTGTGGCAAAAATGATTTGAAAAACATTTGATGTGCTTATAAAATTTGTTTGGGGCACAAACGAAAGTTTAAATCAGAATGCTTCTGATGATGTTTTGAAATATATCCCGAAAGATATGAAGTGCCTTGGGAAATCCAAACTTGTACAAGTACATTTATGGAAAATCCACTCTCACTACGTGGGCGCAGTCGAAGGACCAGGCATGAGATTCTTTTCGAATACCTGGTGGAAACAACATCTCTTTCCTCGCATTCCATAAGATCACTTTCACGAACTGAAACAAAAGATCTTTGTCATTTATCAAGATATTGTGTATTAACACAAAACTTTTGGTACCTTGACATTTTGTATCATATTAACACTTATGATCCCCTCTTACACATGTGCGTCGATAATCGAGTGATGATTACGCACATGCATGGATCGGACCTGTAGCAATTTGGGAATCAATTGAATCATTTAATTATCCGATTTACATGTTTAAGTCACATTCTCTCCCCCGATCAAAAGTATGAAACTTGTGAATGGTTTTGATCTAGAATGGACTTAACATGTATCAATCTCCCCCTCAAAGGATGAGGTGAGGTGAAATAGCACAAATATCAAGTGAGTAATTGACGCAGAAGACTTTTAGGAATACTCCAGACAGGAATGATACTGCAATCTGTCTTGAACTTGTAAGCGGTTGGTCGTGTCAATCTTGCATCAATAGAATCAGCAACAGTGCGTCCTTTTGACTGAAACAATGTTTAAGAAATACCTGTTCTCCCCTCAAACACTAACCCGTGTCACTGTTTGATTTTGGTTAAACCCGAACATGTTTGATAAAACAAGTTGTATAAGAGAAAAAAAAAGTTTCGGGGGGGCTTAGACAAGCTTCTTGTCTTGTGGAAGAAATAATGCATTGCAACGTAACATAAATCTCTCGGGCATAAGACCGGAGTTACAGTCGAAATAACTGCAAGCCATTTTGTCTATTTTTTTTTTTATTTTTTTTTTTTAAATTACACAATCATAATATCTATGTGAAACACTTGATTACCCGGAGGGAAGTTGACTCATCCTGTAGTTCCTTTTTCTAGAGTCTCTAGTGACATTGTGTTTAACTCCAAGCCAATGGTGAGTCAGTGTTGCGAAGCGCTCTCTCGGTAAATTAATGCCTTCGTAAAAATGTCAGCCAGGTTGTATTTTGTCTCCACAAAATACAACTCAACCACTTTCCGTTAACCTGCTCTTTGAATAAGTGGTGACGGTATCATGTGCTTGGAGAGAGAGTGTTGAAACACTATTACAGCATAGAGCAATAGCACTTGATTGTCACAATACATCGGGAATTTTGTTTGAAGCAAATCCATAGTCTCGGTGTTGAGACATGCATCAGAGGATGTGAGCACAAATCCTGATAGGGCGAGTATTCAGCCTCTGTAGTTGGATGATGGCGGTACTTTTCTGCTTTGTGGCATGACCGAGCCTAACAAGTCGATGTCCAAGAAATTTTGAGCTGAACCAGAAGGTACTTCTCCGTGTGTCATGACATCCTGCATAGTTCGCCAATTTGCAAAAGCTTTTAGTTCAATGCGGGAGTCCTTCGGATACCACAGACCCATGTGAATGGTTCCTTTTAGGTACCGAAAGATCCGCTTTATAGCAGTAAGGTGCATTTCAGTAGGCTTAGCCTGGTATCGTGCACACATACAAACAGCAAATACTATGTCAGGTCTAGATGCACTAAGATACATAAGGGAGCCAACCATACCACAAAATCGTGTAGGATCAATTAGCTTTCCTCCCTTATCTTCATCAAGGTTGGGACGCTTTGCCATTGGAGTGTCAATATGGGGTGGTGCTTGGAGTCAAAACCATAACTTTTCAAGATTTCCTGAGCTTATTTGGATTAGGTTGATTAAGATGCCTCTGGGATTTGAGGGAAACTTGTATCCTAAAAAGTATGACATTTGTCCATCATCGACATATTGAAAGTTGAGTTCATTTCAAAAAGCAAAATTTAATTTGCAGGGCTTCTGGGGTTTAGTAGAGGCAAAAAAGAATGATAATATCATCTACATATATTTGTACCAGTTAGAGTGTTTGCCTGCTTTTCTCGTTGAAAGAGTGTAGGATCGACCACGCCTTTTGTAAATCCTGACTTGATTAGAAACGCTGATAGCTTATCATACCACGCACGTGGAGCTTGTTTGAGTCCATAGAGAGCTTTCTTGAGGCGGTACACATGCGATGGATGCTCTGGATCTACAAATCCTTTCTGGTTGACTACATAGGAAACTTCTTTCAGTTTCGCCGTTGAGGAAGGCGGTTTTCCGTTCATCTGGAAGATGACCATGTTCATACTCGCTGCGTGTTGAGCATGAAGTAGTCTGATGCTTCTTATCTAGCAAACCGGAGCAAATGTTCTTCAAAATCATACCAGTTCCTGTCGCATAACCCTTTCGCCACTAACTGCGCTTTATTCTTCAACACGTCTCCATATTCATCCACTTAATCTTGAAAAACTCCTTTGAGCGGGATGATAAGAATATATCTGGACAGGGTACAAGTATCCAACCATCTAGAGTGCAAATAATGAATGCTTCCTGCATAGCTTGTTAAATCCAGCTACGTTGCTCTAAAGGCTTGCTTGAAATTCTTGTGGTTCAACATGAGTTAAGAATTCGGTGAAGAAAACACCAATTGCGTCAGGTTTTGGATTTTCTTTGGTAGAGACGGGGTCGGGTCTTTATCCCCAATATATGTGTTCAAGCGGGAAGTGCATTGAGTCCCATTTTAGCTCTTGTAGGGATAATGGGTTGTTGGGAGTAAACATCCGATTGTTGACAAAGTTGGAATGGTTGATTCTTGAATCAGTTTAGGAGAGCATTATGGGTGTCAAACACATGACTGTCAACATGATCAAACAGTTTGTTTCAACATCAGAATCCTAGTGTCTGGTAGAGGTTTTTGATGAAGGTAAGAGGTTATTCAATAACTGCCAAGAACAACCTTCTGAGATAACTGTCGTGGCAAGGTGAACCTTGCATTCTCGGTTGCGGGGCGAGCTAGGACATGAACGGCGATATCGAACAACCGGAGGTATCGGAACTACCCTCATCATCATCAAACATTGAAACAATCACTCTACCTATTTATTTGTAGGAGGGACACTATTGGTGGTTCTGGGTCTTTTACTTGTGCGAACGGCGGCGTCCTGACTGGTTAAAGCAGTAATGTTCATGTTCTGTACTATTTGGCACAGAAGTCATTTGTTGAGGTTGCGAGGCTGAACTGGTTTGAAAGACGTAGATCCTTCGGTAAGTTCATCACAGGCAACATGAACGGTTTCTGATTTGCCATTCTTTGTTGAGATTCGGTACGCCTTTTGGGGTGGGTGCATAGCCAACAAATATACCTATATCTGCTTTCGCCTTGAGTTTACCAACATCATCGTAGTCATTGGTAGGATAGCACAGAGATCCAAACACTCGGAAGTATTGTAGATTAGGTTTCTTTCCTTTCAGCAGTTCATAATAGGTTTTTTCGTGAAAGCGTCCATTTCGTGTGTACAATGAGATCGATATAAGAGTATAACAAGCAGTGGCTACAGCTTCAGCCCATAGGACAGTGGTGCTTTCGCAAAGATGAGCCTAGTCACGAGCAGATTCATAAGAGTTCGTTCCGTTTTTTGACAACGCCGTTCTGTTGTGGATGACCGTGGTACGCTCAATTTCTATGAGATAAACCAACTCTCTCAACCATCCATCGAGTGGTCTTCATTCAGAAAACTCCGATCCATTATCTGTTCTGACGAACTATACAGTAGCTTTGAGAGGCTCTCTGTGTCTTCAAATAAATTCTCACATTACTTGAGGAGTTTCATCCTTTGTTTCGAAGAAAATCTTACCCATCCAAATCTGGGTAAATCATCACTTATCACCAAAGCATACTTCTTTCCGTTGATACTTTCTATTCTCATTGGTCCGCAGAAAGGTCCCATATGTAGAGTATGAGAACCTTCAGTTATGGTGTTTTCCGTCTTTAGTGGATGTGATGCTTTCTTACATTTTCACCTAGCTTGACACGATTGGACACCAAATGGTCTTTGGCATATTTCAGCATGGGTTAATCTTCTGACAAGATTTTTCCGAAGCAATTCGTCAATGACACCGAAATTCAGATGATTCAACCGACGAATGCCTATAACCATGACTTTGTGGAAGAGGCTTTTGTAATGCAAGGCAAATGGTTGAAGCTGACATCATAGGATTCAGTGAGATGGAGTTATTAGGTTGGTGTCCGTAAACCTTTGAGTAGAACCATTCATTAGTAGTTGCGGATGTGACACGAATGCTGTCGGAAGCAACTTCTAAACCTCATCACAAACTCGTCCTACCGAGAAATAGGTCTGTGCTTGAGTCCTTCTCATAGTAGACTCGAGAGATGATAGTGTCACCCAGGTTTATAATCACATAGCAATGATGCTGCATATTTCATCGTTTGCCAAAATCTCACTGGACCAATGAACTTTTCTACAAAAGTTGATATGAGCGCGACGATCACCGGTCATATTTCTTGAGCTCCAGAATCCAATAACATAGAACAATTTGTACTACTTGCGATAACAAAAACATTCCGGGTGATGATAGGATGCCTGAAGGGATTTCCCGTTAGTTAACAATCAAAAGATACCAGAGATCCCTTTGGAACCTGCTTTTCGATCACTAAGTTTTATGGTCAGTTAACCTAGTGGGACCATAGTTTATTTGGGCGGCTAGAACTAGCACTCTGAGGGTAGTTCTAGATGGCATATCAGTAGGTTCCATTGATCCCTCGTGAAAGGATACTTCTCAAATATGAGGAAATGCCTTCAGTGGGCTGCCAATGAGGCTTGTCTTAGTAACAGGTTTGCTAATGGGTTTCGACTCTCTTAATGGGTTTCCATTCTTTTTGGGTTGGTAGTTTTCGTCCGCTTAGTCTGGTGGGTGTGTTGGTGGGGTATAACAGTTCAATAATCATCACACATCACCACCCATCTTATGATCTTCAACAAACCCACCAAGCCATTTGTAACATGCAGCACCCCCAAAACACCCCCCAAAATTGGGGTACAACTCAGTAAACAGAAACCGAATGTTTACCCCCGCCCAAATAGAATCCCAACACGATTCTTTTTATTTCAAACTCCCTATGGTGGGACTACTTACTCTCCTTGCATTCGCACTCTTAACCGGCAAAGAACTATGATTCCGAGGGGCTCTCTTAGGCACAGTTTTGCTGGCTCCAGAAGTGGGTTTTACTCCTGTAGACATAGGCACACACACGTTAGTTTGCTTATTAGGTTGCACTACTGGTTTTTGAGTTGGTTTGAGTGAAGGTCTGGGGGGTTCACTGAAAGTTACTTGCTTCTTCTTAGGTAACGGGGTTGGTTTGACCCAGTTAGCACGTTTGGGTGGTGGAATATACTTAGAACCTAAGTTGTACATTCCAGGAGCAAGCACTTTGGGTGTCTCAGAGGTTGAAGGTCCACTACTTGTTGTACCAGTCACTTGGGCTTTCAGCTTGGTATTTTCAGCAGTGAAGGCACTAAGCTTTTCAGTGTACACAGTACGTGAGTGATTATTCGCCTTAGACAGTTCATCATACCGTCTTTTCAGACTCACGTTTTCTACCTTAAGGCCATCGAGCTGAATCCTAAGGGAAGTAATCGTATCTTTCAACTGAATTCTGTCAGTTTCTAACGCTTGTTGGTCACAACTACCTTCAGTGGTACCTACATTCAACACCTTCATGATGTTGATCTGAGCATCTAAATTCCTGATAGTGTCATCTTTCCCTTGAAGCTGTTGTCTTAACTTGTTAATTTCAAAAATTGCATTGGAGGCACTCGAAGTGTCTATGCACTGTTTATAGTTTTGAAATTTAAGTTGTAAACTAACATAATTCTGTTCGAGAAATGCAAAACGTTTCTCAGATTCAGAAATTAGCTGTTTCTGTTTTGAAATCTCAGCTTCAAGTTCAAGAACTTTAGTGTGTTCCCTATCGCATGCAGATCTAAGATCTTCGCAAAGGCAATTCGAACTAGGGGGCACAACAATATCGGAAGTAAGCACAATAGAGCAGATATCTTTTTCTAAACACTCAGCAATTAAGCATTCATTTATGATTAAAAGATTTTTCTTCTCTATGGTCAGGTTCTTGTTATCAAGAACACATTGTTCATATTCCGCCTCCAATTCATCAAAAATCTGTTCAAATTCTTTTATCTCTTTGAAAAATGTATCATTAGCAGCTTGGATATGTTTTTTGAAATGGTCGTAAAATGGTACCAGTTGTTGTTCAACAAACTGTTTTGCATAATCAAAACACCATTCAGAAACATAGTCTGGTCTTTGTGTTGTTCTTTCTTTTATGATACCTTCAAATTGAGGAAAAACAGCATTAACGTTTCGAAGACTGGGACCTAACGGGAAGAAATATCCATTGTCGAATGTGTGTAGGTTAATCATTATTATTCGAACCTATATAATCTTATGACTTTAAATTGTAACTTTTTATCAGTACATTTAAAAGATGATTATTGACTGGAATCAGAGAAATGTACCAACTCCTTGACCCCGTGTTTGAAACCTTGTGATGCAGATCCATTTAAGCAACATTTATTTCATATTAGGATCTTGCATTATTATATCACTACAAAAGCATTTCATCATCTCATTAGTTATTTATTTAAAAATATGGTTCTAACACGCTACTCATTTACTATAGATATGTGTCTTTATCTGTGTTTACGACTTAACTGGGCAGAGGGGGGGATGAGGGTGGGGGAGAATATCAGTGTGGCGGGTTTGCGGTTTTGTTTGCCCGGATCCCCTCCCCCTCCCCCACGGGGGGGGGGTTTGCTGTTCAATTTTTGTTTTGTTTGAGTGGTCGTGATGCATGGGTTAATGGGATTGGGGTTTTGGTTTTTCTTGCTTGCTGTTGTTGGCGTAGTGAATGGTGGTGTGGGTGTTTTAATGGGTAGGGGTCGAGGGTCTTTTATGGATTATTATGTTCTCCATTTGGTGACTTGATTACCCATTGCTACCTTCGTTTGGCTGAGCGGGGGGGATCGTTTGTCCTTAGGTATTGTGGGTTGAGTTGTAGAGGTCTTGCGGCGGGTATTGGGGTGGCGTGTGGTGTGGGCAGATACATTGCGTCATTATCTTGGGGATTTTTACCTTGCTCTGTACCGGAACTGCGAAGATTTTATAATTTTTAGTAGGTTTCATATATGATATGACGGTCTATTCTTTTCATTAACTATTTATAGAATGACCGTAAATTGAATGATACTTTTAGTATTTAGAAAACAAAAAAGTACATGAGATTAGTTTATTGAAATGTAAACCTGGATCGATTCGATCTTATGATTATGCAGTGCCTCTTGACTGATGGGGAACATGCTATAAAGTGGATGGACAAACCATGAAGGCAAGTTGATCAAAGTAAGATTGCATATATGGATTTGGCTTGAGTACGTTAGCTTAACCATGTAGGGTCTTCTGCTGATTTCCCTTGGTAAAACTTATCCCGCTATAACGAACCTTGGCCTTCAATAGTGCCAATATCACCTTTAACAACAACAAAACAATGTCATATTAAATTAATACTGAATACTATAGCAACAGCAGTAGGCTGATCTAATTATGAGAACAACCAGGGTCTTGTTCCATTGGTGGTGGCTAATGCCTTGTAATAATTGTTATGAGGTGTTTGGAACTACGCGATTCAAAAACTACTTTCGACTAAATTACCAAGCAATTAGTATAAGCCATTTGCTTTACTAAATATAAGAACAAAAAAATCTTTACATTAAATTAAACATACCATAAGTATTAAGAACCCGGTGTAATACTTGGTCGTAGGCCCCCAGATGCATATACTCCAAAGGTATTGCTGCACAATTCCATAACATTTAAGGAATTAAAAAAGGGCAATAATAATGTGGCGCATGATTCTAGTAGATATGGATAGTTGAGCTTACCTTGACGGTTGCAGTGCTTGTCGACGTTGTTCCCATGGGAATCGGTAGTCGGTGCACTCGGACTTTGATTGGTACCTGTAACGATAGTAGTTTAGAAAAGTTAATATGATATAAAGTGGCAATCAAATGGACCATGGAATAATACATGGAAAGTTGAAGTTACCTTGACGGTTGTGGTACCTGCGGGCGTTGTTCCCATGGAAATAGGTAATCGCTGCACCTGGCATTTGTTTCATACCTTCAGTGACGATAGTTTAGAATGAGTTAGTATGACATAAAATGGCAATCGTGCGGCATATGATATTAATACATTGGCATCCAAAATCGAAAATACACCCACCCAGGGCTCTTGGCCGACCGTGGCTTATTGCATTAAAATAAAAACACATAGATTCAATGGTCTATCTTTCAGATTCACGGTTAGTCCTTAAGTATGAGGCTCAGACAGGGAACCAACCGAGAAAAAGAGGATACACCCATCATGGCTGCAAACCCAATAGGTTGCCCCACCAAGTTGCGGACAATCTCAGCTTTAACCGAACCCATGCAAAGTCATCACAACCTTCGTAACATTGCTTATTGTTCACACAATAATCCGAATAATATTTCTATAACCCACCCACTAACGGGTTTGATGCGACACATTTTTTGGATCATGGTTGGGCTCGACCCAACGCTATTTGTTTTCCTTTTTTATACTAATTCCTTCACATACAACACCCATACTAGAATCTTCCCGAATACAGACTCACACACACATACAGTCTCAAATAAGAATCATCAATAGCAACAATGCAAAGCTGTGACATTAGCGAAGCAAAAACGAAGCATATATCAAAAAATGCACGTAAGCATCAGGCAATCATGATGCAATCGTAATCGAAGCACGCTTTAAGCATCAACAAACCGTACTATAAGGAGTGTCGAAAACACTGTATATGAGGCCTTTAGACGGGCCAAGGATCAAAAAAAGGGATATGTCCGCGTGGTGGAAAAGTGTAGCAAACTTGGCTCTTCAGATGTGGTAATCTAACTTTAAGCCCTCGCCCCTGCAGATCATCATAGCTCTGCAGCAATGTCTGCATGATTTCATGTCTTACTATCAATCGGGAACCCAATAAGCAAATTGCATTTTGAGAACTCAGTAACAATAACAATTATTTTGTCCACAAAGTAGTTTCAACAAAAAAATCTCAACGGAGGCGTTTCACAAAAACCTTGCTTTGACATTCAATTTATTTTTTATGTATGAGATATGAATGAGCAAAGAGTCAAAGAAAGAGCACGCATCATCCATGGCAGCAAGCTTAGTAAGCTTGCCCCGCTACGACGCAAGTAATCTATCTGGTCTGAATGATTCCGTACACGCACCCAATATTAAAGGAAACAAGACAATAGTCGGATTATGTAACAAATTTCTTAAAAACACAAATCCAAACTTGATATTTTCCGAAATGTAAGCCACAAAAATGTTCTTATCTGAAGTTTACAAGAAGGATCATCATTTTATAGACAAGCAGCCATCTTACTTATTCGATTACTAGCTTCTTTCAATCACCAACAGAATTTAAAACCACAAAACCAAAATTACAAACCAATAATTCACAACAACACATAACCCTAAATTTCATGACAACAAAAACTAAACGTCATATAAAATAACTAATGCAATATATATCACTTGTCTCTAACGGGAGTTGAACGCACAACCTCTTACTACGATAGCATCTTACAACATTTTATGATACCACTAAGCTACAAACCTTTGGTATGAAAATTGAAGTTATTTCTATGATTCTATTGTGTACCACTTATACTTTTTATACATTTTTCATATAAACATGAAACCCATAGCTCATACAACTACATTTGATAAGTGATCGATCAAATATATGTCGGTATGGGTTTCATGTTCTGGCTACTACACAAACCTTCTGTTCGTCTTTCTTAACCTGTATAAGTGAGTTAAACAAAATGTATCTAACAACTTGAAAGAAAGTAAGAAAGAGTTATTACAATCGTATTTAAACATCTCCGTCTTGCGTTTTAATTCCTCTTCAAACTCAAGAACACAAGTACACAATATCAAGATTATGTTATTTGGAGCTTAGAACACCTATGATCATTCTCATTTTTCGACCTGCATTTACTTAAACATGGAAAAACCATAAACATATTTGTTTCATAGGTCCTAATCCGATTCTGATAAACACTAGATACATAGTATCAATCCATGAAATAGAGATCAAAAAACAAAACAAAATTTTTATAAACAAACAAATACGAGCACAAACTAACTTAATTAATCAAAAAAAATTAGCATGTCTATGATGCAACCAACCAAACCCTTTCAAAGCTTTAGAAATCTTAACAAGATTAGGCTTCCCCTTGCCCAGATTCATCTTCCCTGTAGACATCTTCAATGCCTTCAAACAACACAATTGTCCATTACCCATAAACTCATCACCATCCTCACTAACACCATCATCAAAATACTTAAACTCGGTTTTCGCCTTATTATTCTTAAGATTCGTCTTCTTTTTGCTACTCCTCGATATTTTATTCGTGTTATCGTCTTCTTCAAAAGCTTCCCATAAGGAGTCCATCCCTTCTCCACCTCCTTCCAAACTACACCTTTTTTCGAAAAGCTTACATGCTAACGTACGCTTCCATTCCTTTTCATTTGTTTTTAAATTATCTGCTGCGGAGTTTGTTGTTGTTGTTGTTGCCATTGCGGAAGCTTTTCCGAGGTCTGATATCGATTCGAGTCTACGAAAGATTCTAGTAGTATCCAAATTAGCGGCCTCACTGGAACATGCTTCCAGATCTATAATTTGTATATTTAGGTGGGAAACTGATATCTCCGCTGGTAATTTCAGCATTGGAGTCGAATCTTCAAATCGATCCAATTCTTCGAATAGCTTCTCCGGCTTTTGCTCCGGGTTCTCCATAACTGAAGCTTGTACTTCCAACTGATCAGCGTTACCGTTACTGTTAATTAACGACGCATGATGATGATCATGAAACACGATTTCAAAATCAAGAAATTCTTCATCATCTTCTTCTACCACCTTTGGGCGTAGTTTATCAACTATTGTTTTCTGGTGGTATAATGACGTGGCAATGATAGAAAGTAGAAGTAAAGAAAAGTGTAATGGGGAGATGAAGAAGGATATGAATTTGAAGAAATATGGAGATAAAATGAGTAGTGAACAGATGATGTTGAAAATGCAAGTGGATGATAAACACAGCTCACCGTCAGTCATTTTTAATGTGTGGGAATGTATTATTATGATTGAGAGGTGTTTAAGGGGGAGAATAATGGAGGGAGGGAGGGAATTATATAGAGGAAATTGAGGGAAGGAATGAAGATGACTGATGAGTTGGTCAAGACCTATATTGGGAATATATTATGAGTTGGTCAAGACCTATATTAATTCATTCCTTTTGGGTTTTTAATTGGTTTTTAATTAAAGGGAGTGACTCAGATTTGTGTGGGACATTCATTCCTTTTGGGTTTTTTAATCTATCTACCTACTATATAAAATACGCTTTCTTAGAACTCATCTAAATACAAAAATAGTGAAAAAATGACACGTGTCTAACTAAAATAATCAACGACTTTCGTTAATTAAGCATTTAATGATTCAGTCAACTCATAATTTACAAACAAAACAAATCAAACTATATCCTTAATTCAACATTTAATGATTACTTTCATCTTCAACTTCCATTCCATGTTCCAGCATCCTTATCATCAACTCTCTTGATAGAGGATATCTTCTTTCAGCCAGCATATGAATCATAGTACCATCCTCTAACTCTAGTGTATGCACTCCTGAAGATTCATTAAGTCTCCACCTTACGAAATCCCAAACTACCTTGATTCTTCCAGAAGTCATCATCACTTATTTCAGCCGTCTCCCAAATAGTTGTTAGATCACCTAGAAGTATCAAACCTAAACCGGTTGGAGGAATGTGCTCATAATAAGTCAGAACAACTCGATTATCGGTGGAGAACAAATCCTGTCATCTAAGATATGCAGTAATCTCCCATAAAGTATCAAAAGCCCCTGAAATTATTATTGCTCTATGAATTATAGATACTCCTCCAACATGTTAATCAATAACCTGTAGCTCTATAATCATGGAGATTCCTTCTAGTGACTCTCTATCTTGTGCATTCTTTTCAAAGTCTACAATCCTAAGGTAATTTCTGAGCTCATCAACTGTCTTCGTCCTCAACTTAACCTTCTTTGATGGCTGTTCTTCAGAAATTTGTAGCTATTTCTTTCCTTAAAGTCCTCTTTATCAACTCTTTTCCTTCAACATCTGCTTTTTTCTCTCTATGAGTCCCATAGGAATAAAATCTTTGAAGGAGTCTTTAATAGATTCTTGAACTTTGTCATACAGTTCCTTCATCTGTGGATACTTTAGCTTTTGCAAATTCTTGTATCCTTGACCTTTTAAGAAGTTCATCATTTGATTCCTTTCTTGAGCAAGAGAAGTAGGTTTCTTCAAAATAGTCTTTGGCTTTGCTTTCTTCAATTCTTCCAACCTTTTTCTTTCTTCTTCTGCATCCCATTCAGCTTGAATCTTTCTAGCAACCTCCTCATCATTTGTGGTTTCCAAGGCTCTGATTTGTTGAAGAGTTATTTTCTTCTTTTTGGGCTCTTCAACCAATATTCCTTTGCCTTTATCTTTTGGATCAGTAGCTTGAGTTGGTTGTTGAGGTTGAGATTGTATGGGACCAGGAATGCTTAAACCTCTTGGTCTACTGATATTGAGAGAGATATCAGCAAGAACTTCATCAACTTTGAACTGTTCTTCAGACCCTTCTTCTTGAGTTGGACGAATTGGGCTTGAAGGACCTGCTTCATCATCAAAATTTAAGGTCCTTGGAGTAATAGTACTCTGTCTAGCAGTACTTTGAAATGTCTCCAAATCCAATTCTTCAGTGTCTCCACTCTTTACATTAGAAGCCTCTTTCTCCTCAACATTGATTTCTTCAGTTTCATCACTTTTTCTTTCCAAGTCAGGAGTAACAGCAGCATCTTTATCAACAATATCTTCAAAGAAATGATCTGCTGTATAATCTTCTTGAACATAGTGCTCTTCAGACAAAGTACCTTCATCCTTATTCCTCCCCAGTTTGACTGAAGACACTTTCTTCTTATGCTTCTTTCCTCTTGTCTTAAGCTTCTGACTTTTCACCCAAAGAAAATGATGTTTGACCAATGGCTTGACCCCTTTGGACAATTTCTTGAGTTTGGCCTTGAGCTTGAGAATCTGTTTAGCTTGAGAAATGGTTTGCCTCTTGAGTCTCCTAACTTCCCTGTTTAAAGCATATAAATCCAAAAGTCCCTCATCTCCTCCAGATGTTTGAGACGCATCTGTGGGAGTATAATCATTGGGAGATTTTGGAATATCAGTAGCACCTTGAACTGCATCAGTACCTTGAGCTTCATCAGTACCTTGAGCTTCAGCAGTATCTTGTAAGTCAGCAGTACCTTCAGCAGTACTAATACTAGCTTGAGCAGCACTTTGAGTAGGGGTACCTTGAACATCCCTTGGAGAATTTTCAGCCCTAGAATGAGTGCTCTCACTTTGTGCTTCCTCTGCTGCTAATGCTGTAACTACCTCTAACATGGGTGGAGTCAAAGGTGTGATCCTACCAGAGAACTTAGGACTATTCTTTCTCATAAAGGTAAAGACCTTAGAGGGAAGAGTAACGGATGGTAGAAAATTCTTAGGTCTGGTTACTCCCTCTAATTGTTTGTTCAAAAACAGTTGAATAAATCTAGGATACATAAGAAAAGGTGTACCATTGGAAATATGTCCTAGCATTCCATTCATAATCATCAAAGAGAAATTGAACTTTTGGTTTGTGGCTAATCCTACTAGAGCAGATGCGATGTTAGTCCCAAATTGTTCCCATGATGTACTCTTAGGACTAAGACAGTGAAGTAATACATGAACTAAATACTTCCACTGAGGGCTAAATAAAGGTTTAGAGAAAGTAAGTTGTGCTAAATTACCCTCGTAGCCTATGTCTCTGAGTGAGTCCCAAATAACCTGCCTTGGAAAACAATCAACACCATTTGCATCATCAAGAAGTAGATCAGCCCGAATGGTTTCTTCAGAAATCAAAATCCTTTTGCCAGCTACCATGGCGCGAATATGAGGTACTTCATTGATCACTCTGAGAGAAGCGGTAGCCCAAAATTGTTGAAGCCACGGACCGATTAGATCAGGATCAACTAACAACGAGTAGTTAATGGAGCATCCAGCAAGATAATCAATGATTTGATGAAAATCGGCATTATGTTCAGTCTTCTCCACACAAGCAATCATGTTGTGTTTGTTACAAGTGCGAATATTTGCCATTGGATAAGAAATTGATGTGCGTCGGAGGTTGTAATTAAAAATTTGTGAATGAAAAGAGATAAAATGAGAGAAAAATGCAATTCAGTTGAGTATTTATAGGTTGCGTTGGATAACTATAAAGTTACCGTTGTAAATACGTTTTTAGCGCAAAAACGTATGGTTGACCGTTGACCGAACGTTGGAACAGTACTTTAGTTGTCTAAGCAGTACTTTCTAAGACGAGCAGTACTTTGAGTTGGCTAGGCAGTACTTTCAACATAAAAAGAATTCCAACTCAAATTTGGCAACCCCAACTCTGCAATTATGCAAAATATCTCTTCAAATCATTAAAACTCTGAACAATCATTCATATCCTCCCCTCAAATGTAGCGAGAGAGCTTCCAAAGATCTTTTCTAACCAAAACAGTACTTTACATGAACACCAGTACTTTACATGTAGTCCTCCCCTCAAACGTAGCTATGGATTCATCATACCAATGGTTACCACCAAAAACTTAAATCTTGCCAAGTCAAAGCCTTTGGTGAGTAAATCTGCTACATTGTCATCAGTATGAACCTTGACCACATTAATGAGCCTCTGCTCATAACAATCTCGAATAAAGTGATGTCGAATCTGAATATGCTTGGTCTTTGAGTGAAAAACAGGATTTTTCACAATGCAAATGGTGCTCTCATTGTCTATATGGATTTCAGTGTTCATGAAGTTAAATCCATAATCAAGTAGTTGATTTTGCATCCAAAGAACCTGAGCACAACAACTTGCAGCTGCTACATATTCTGCCTCTGTAGATGATATAGCCACAATTGTTTGTTTCTTGCATTGCCAAGAGACTAGTCTTCTTCCAAGATATTGACATCCTCCTGAAGTTGATCGTCTATCATGATTGTCCCCAGCATAGTCACTGTCCGAAAAAGCTTCCAAATGAAAAGGAGAGTCCTTAGGATACCATAAACCCAATTTAGGTTGATGTTTGAGGTACCTAAAGATCCTTTTGACAGCATGTAGATGAGAAACCTTTGGAGTGACTTGAAATCTTGCACACAGACAAACAGCAAACATTATGTCTGGTCTTGAAGCAGTTAAGTACATGAGACACCCAATCATAGACCTATAAAGATGTACATCAACATCTTCACCTTCTTCATCTTTTCCTAGAGATTTATGAGCTTCAATGGGAGTAGATGCTGGCTTAATGGTTCTAAAGTCAAACTTGTTGAGAATATCTTTCACATATTTGTCTTGACTTAGAAAAATACCACCATTAGATTGCTTGACTTGAAGCCCCAAAAAGAAAGTGAGTTCACCCATGGAACTCATCTTGAATTCCTTTTGCATAAGATCTTCAAAATCCTTCACCATAGAAGACTTGGTAGATCCAAAGATGATATCATCAACATATACCTGTACCAACATGATATCTCTTCTATCCTTCTTAATAAACAGAGTTTTATCAATAGCCCCTCTCCTATATCCATGTTTCAAAAGAAAAGTGGAAAGTCTTTCATACCATGCTCTTGGGGCTTGATGCAGGCCATAAAGTGCCTTGACAACTCTGTAGACCTTGTTTGGATGAGCAGGATCTTCAAAACCTGGAGGCTGTTTGACATACACTTCTTCTGTGATGTTGCCATATAAGAATGCACTCTTGACATCCATCTGATAGACAATGAAGCCCATGAAAGATGCAAATGCCAAAAAGAGTCTGATTGCTTCAATTCTGGCAACTGGTGCAAACACTTCATCATAATCCACACCTTCTTCTTGTCTGTACCCTTGTGCAACTAGGCGTGCTTTGTTCTTGATAATAGTACCCCGTTCATCTCTCTTGTTTCTAAAAACCCATTTAGTTCCAATCACCCTCTTGCCTTCTGGTAGGTCACATAACACCCATACCTCTTGCAGCTTGAATTGAAGCAGTTCTTCTTGCATCGCTTCAACCCAACTTTCATCTGCTAAGGCTTGAGAGACTTTCTTGGGTTCCTCTTGAGATAAGAAACAAGCAAACAGGCAGGTTTGCTGATCTTTGTGGTTAGTTCTGTTTTGTTTGTATATAAAAGACAGCAATGCTTGATGTTGGTTTGAAGTACTGTCTTGAAGCTTTCTTCTTGTTTGAACCCCGGCAGTACTTTTGCCAATAATTTGACTTTGAGGATGAATCTTATGAATTCTAAGTGTGGGAGTAGAGGGAACATCAATGGTAGGATCCATGTTGTTGTAGTCAGCTACTCCGCCTTCCTCAGCATCAAAAGAGTTTGTAGAGAAAATACCAAGGAATTGTAGAGAAATATACCACTTTTAACAGCATCATCAGAATCGAGGTATGTGTATTACCATGTACTTTGAGAAAGGTGTTTAGAGCAGTACATAGAGTGAAAGTAATGTTTGACACACTCTTATCCCTTATTAAGTGCTATTTATCCCACTTATCCTTTATCAACAGCATACCTGTTGAGCATCATTATGAACATTAGCAATAGTTCTTGATGCATCAAAACTCATCTGCTCATCATGTCGAGCTTGTTCCACAAGGATAATGGAACTAAATCTTTGTCATTCAGATAACGTTCCTCTGAATGCTATTCTGAACTAGCATTATATGCTTGGACCATGACAATAAACTGCTTGTCTGCTAAAATCATTCAACATCAACATAAAGTTTTTGTCTGTCCCCTGAATCACATAGTGTTTCTTTCCTTACAGGAATGTAATTCATTAAAGGAGTTAGAAGTTCAAGATCAAACATCCAATAAGGACCTTTGTCTTTTTAATTCTCCTGATTCTCAAGAAAGTCTACATGAAGACAGTCTTGAACTTTTCTTGTTACCCTGTTGTAGACTCTAAAACCTTGCTGCAAGTAGGAGTATCCCAACAGATAACCTCATCTGACTTGCCATCAAACTTACCCAATTGTTCTAGGGTATTTTGTGTAAGTATAGTCAGAAGGACATCCAAAAGGTCTCATGAAAACTGAGGTTAAGGAGTCTTAACTGAGGTATAGTCACCAAACTCTAATTAACACAAGCCGCGCGCTGCGCGTATTTACTGCGTCACCAGGCCCAAAAGTGAATAAGTAAAAGAGAGATCTGCTTAACATAGTTCTACAGCTTCAATTAGAGTCCAATTTCTTTCTTTCTGCATCACCATTTTGCATGTGTAGTCCTTGCAATACTAATATTCCTCTCTTGATTCCTTTCTTGGCACAAAACTCATTCATTAAATGATTCTTGAACTCTGTTCCATGGTCACACCTGATGGTCTTCACTTTATGTCTTAGCTTGTTTTCTAAACCCACAATCAGATCATGAAGCATATCATATGTCTCATCCTTGTAAGCCAAAGGCGCCGCGCGCCCCAACTAAATTTACTACAGTCATTAGTGACCACCAAGCAATACTTTTTCCTATTTACACTCTCTACTGAAACAGGTCCAAATAAATCCATATGGAGCAATTCTAAAGGTTCTCTGACTGTTCTTTCTTCAATCTTCTTGCAAGAAGCCCTGTGCTGTTTACCCTTTCTACATGCCAGACATGAATGATCAAGCTTGAATGTCTTGGAAGGTAAACCTCTAACCAGATTGCCTTTAACCAATTTGTTAATATTCTTGAAGTTTACATGCCCCAATCTTCTGTGCCATAAGACAGCTTCATCCTTTGTTGCCTTTGCAACCAAACAAGTTACTCCTCCAGAAGGAATGATATTCTTTAGATCCAGGCTGTATACATCATTCTTTCTAGGAGCTCTAAAGTATCAGAAAGATCTTCATCAACAAAATTAAACTTTGGAAGATAAGTATAAGACACTCCTATCATGAAGAGAACATTATGCTTCTTATCACAGATTTGAGAAACAGATAGAAGATTGAACTTAAGCCCTCCTCCACATAGCTGACTTTCTCAAAGTCTATGCAAGATGTCTTGATGGAGACGAGAGATCCCGTGATTCTTCCTCCTTTTAGTGGATTCCATATCCCAAAAGCCAACATAACCAATCTTTGAATTCTTTAAATCAACATCTTTCCATGTCTCCTGACATACGTCCCAGAGCACCACATGTCAATATAGCATAATCTTTGAGATCTTCTTCTGGATTGCCCTGTACAAACAATTTAAAGAAATTAGACTCTTAGGGACCCAAGTCCTATCTGACTTGATACCCCTAATATGGAGTTACATATACCTTATTGCTTGAGTGTGTAAGAACCATTATCCCTATTTCACAGAATCTAATAAGCTCCTTTTGGTCTCCCTTGTTTTTTAACATAGCACCCCTTTGACACGTACAATTTTTGGAAGTACTGTTTGTGATCCAACAGTACTTTCTTTCTTAACCCAGATAGATTTCATAATTTTCTTGGTCTTTGTGGTCTGTTGAGAGTCCTTGTGTAGAAGACCTTTTGATGGTGAAAAACTTGAGTTCTAAGGTCTTATATTACATCCTGGATAATAAGGTCTACCAGTAAACGTTGTGAAAGAGTACTGCATGTGGACTCGTTCGGTCTAGCATACTTGATAAACACATTAGCATACTTTTTGAAAGGTACTGTTCTGCATTTTTGGTCTGGCAGTACTTTTCCAAACCCTTGCCTTGTAATTATGCTGATGATAAAAACCTTTTGGTGAGGGTACCTAGAGTTTCCTGAGAAGTTACTATGGTTCACCCTATTGATGTTGTTCCAGACTGGTCTTGTATCCCTTGAACCCTGCGTTTCCCTAGGTTTATGGGTTTGGGTTTGTTTGAAGGTTCTTTCGTGTAGGTCACAGTCTTTGATTAGGTGATCAGGACTGTAACATACAAAACATGTTTTACCCCTTTTGTGCCCAAGTCCCTTTTTCCTAGATCCTTGACCAACACTGGTTGACTGTTTAGGAGAACCTGTTTTCAAAAAGTATGTTTCACTATTTTCTGAGTCACAACAATTTTCTTTGAATTTCTGAATAGTTTAAATCAGTCACTTCATCATCGCGCGAGCCAGCGCACCCAATAGCGTTCAATAATGACTTTAGTTCTATCATTTCTGGTTTGACTAGACTTTATTTTCTCTTGATTAATGACCTTAGCCTCAATAGCTAAGTTCATACATCCCTGTAAAAGAGACATTTTCCTAGGTTGTAGACAGTACCTGTAGGTGAGGTACTGCCTGGAATCCTTTTGCCTTTGAAAGATTGAATACAAAAATCAGTCCAAATTTTGTTATTCCCAATGAATTGTCACTATCCACACTACTACTTAATTCAGTCCCAAATCCTATACATGATTTGTCAGAACAAAATATCTTTGATTTGTTTAGGACTTCCATTTGAAGTACAGAAGAATTTGTCCATTTTTCAAGTTTTTACCTTGAAATCATCCTCTTTCTTATAAGACTTGATCTAGTTCCTTTTGTTTTTCTGTCTAGTTTTTAAATCCCTCAACTTATAAGTCTATTCCCATCTGTTCATAAACTTATCAGTCACCCCATGCATAATCATATCATTTTCATGAGTTTTTAAGTATGACATCAAATGACCTAAACTCATTTGATATCCTAGAGATTTCAGAACTCACGTTTTGAAAAATGTCTCTTTCAGTTAGATAGTTTTTCAAGCAACTTTTTAAAGATTAACTACATTTTGAAACATTAAGGTACCTCTGAGTTTGTAGCCATCAAGGCTAAAGACACTGGGTGGTTCCTTGTTGGCTCCAGTCACACACTCACACACACACACACACACAGTCCCTAAGTGAACAGATGATGAGGAGTAGCTCCATGCGCCCAATCATCTTATTTCTAGTTCAGTCAGGGCCATCATAGCATATGTCTCTGGTTCATTCATCAAATTCCTGGTCCATCAACTATCTTCAATTGTTGTCTGTTTGCCCACCTAAGCTTTTGATGGGGAATCTTCAATAGCACAAATCTTCTTTCAATTACGAACCAGTTTGCTTCTGTTTCCTGATATTAGCAATCGTGCAACTCCCTAGCAAAATGACCAACTTTGACATAAAGATCAATCTTTGACTTATCAAAGGTAATCCCATTCTTGAGCGTTGAGGTCAATGGGTCTTCCTGTTTATTCTCATAAACTTCACTTTCCTGCAGTTATCATAGCCCACCTTCACAACGAATGTCAAATTCTTCCTAGCATCCTCATCAATTTGCAGCAAGTGTTCAATCTCATTGATTGTAGGCATAGATGCCTTGTAGACAATAGAAAGAACATATGATTTCATCAGTGGGAAGCTACAGTTATGGAGCAGTTTGCAAATGCCTTGCCTTGAGGCAAGCCTGATATATCCATAGTTGGGAATATTTTCTGAGTCACAGTACTATTTGTTCAAAGTACAGCCTTTGATTTTCTGTGGGACAAAAAAGCAATATTTTGTTGAGCTTGAATTTGAAACACCCTTTAATTCATGCTTCATATACCTCAATTGTTTGTGAATCATCAAACACCAATTCATCCAATCCGTCATGTTTGTCCCCGAATCATTCTACAACTACATGCCACACAGATGGTATCACTTCTTAGATAACTAAATTCAATTCGCATCTCATTGGGACACTTTAAGCATCATATAATTCAAAGCATACTAAGAATGTTCTGAAAACCTTTTCTTATGCTAATCTAGCTCTTCTCTAATCCGATAGTAAACTCTCTAAGTTGTTGTGTTCAAAAGATTCTTTGCATCTTCTTTGATGCTTCATTTTCCTCTAAATCTTGCTTTTATGCTGACCATAAGGTATTTGCATCTTGGCATCATGAAAACTAAGAAGAATTAATCATGTATTGTAGAAAGCAAATGTTAAAGCTTCTCATTGTTTCTTCATTGCGTTGGTAGCAAGTGAGTTTTTGGTGCTGACGAGGATTCAGGAACCAGTTGTGGCTTGGTCCTCCATTGGTGATTATATCCCATAGTAAAAGATCAATGATGGCAATATACTCCATCTTCATAACATATGTCCATATTGCGCGCGAGCGCGAGAGCGTTGATCATGTGGGATTCTTAGTGCAGTGACTGATGAGGTGGAGGGATAGGATCCACTTCATACATCCTTTGGAGGATTGAAAGAAATTAAATGATTGAAAGTTCTTCTAGATCAGATTCTCAACACAGGCTTCTGATACCACTTGTAGGATCGATAATACCTCCATATAATAAGCCTTAGCCTGTAAGAGGATGTTACTGAGAGCGCGAGACGCTGCTATTAAACCAATCGATAACAATGAAACACTGATGTAATATACAGATCGTTGGCGTGAGGGAGACAGATTGTGTGTACAGTTCTCCTCGTGCTGCGAGACAACACACAATAGAGCACCTTTAACAAACATTGGTATTTATCACAACGTTGACAATCTGCCTAAGTTTGCAGATCCCTAATACAATACTTATATCTAATACTTCTAACTAATGCTTTTTGTTGTTTTTATTGTTGTTCTCTGTATATCCTTCTACTGCCTTCCTAGAGATCCTTTTATAAACATAAGGATAACTCTAGTAGGTGTACAGTCCTTGTATGACACAAATATTAATTAATACTAATCACTAATGTAACTGTTACATGATAACTACTAATGTAACTGTTTAATCCTTTAAAGTTCCTATATTAAAGACAGTACTTCGACTTTTCCTTACTAAGCAGGCAGTACTTTGACCTTTTAACTTAGCAGTACTTTGACCTTTTGACTTGTATTTCCCAATAAACTGCTATCTTAAATATCAAACTCCCAATTCTGAAGAAGGAGGAGTATGATATATGGGCAATGAAGATGGAGCATTACCTTGAGTACATTGATAATGAAGTATGGAAGGTAATTCAAAATGGAAACTCCAAGAAGAGAATTTCAACTGGAAAGGATGGTATTGTTCGAGTACTTTCACCAGTTACTGCTGCAGAAATTCAAGCTGTTGAAAAAGAGAGGAAAGCTAAGAATATCTTGCGAATGGCCATTCCAAAAGAACATATAGAAGAGATTTCATGGAATGGATGATGCAAAAGAAATATGGAAGCCATCAGAACTAGGTTTGTGTAATTGCTAAACTCAAAGAAAATGCAGAAGGCGCATTGTTTTTCAAACAATAGTTTTGAAGCATTTAAAATAACAATTCAGAAGGGTTAGAAAAGGGTTATGACAGATTTCAACAGCTACTTTCTCAATTGGAAGCTCATGGTGCTGAAGTGTCAACTGAAGATGCAAATCACAAGTTTCTCAGATCTTTGCCCCCAGCATGGTCCAATCTGGCAATGACAATGAGAACTAATCCAGAGATTGATAATTTATCTATTAAAAGTTGAACAATAACCATAAGTTTTTGGTAGTCAAGAAATTCAGGTGCTTCAAAAACATCTTCAAGTGCACAAAATTTTGCTTTTTATTTCACAAAGCAAAAGTAGCACCAATAAGGTTAAGTCCTGGTGTTTTCTGTGCATACAGTTATCTTGCACTCCTTCGAATTCTTCATCAATATTCCTGAAAAGAATTTCTTGCTTGGTTTTGCTGATGAAGTATCTTTCCTCTTGCCAAACAACAGAGGAAATATGGACTACTTCATGAAGATTTGGAACAGATTAATGATGTAGATATTGAAGAAATGGACATCAATTGGCAAATAGCAATGATTGCTATTCGAATGAAGAATTTCTATAAGAAAACAGGAAGGAGAGTTCGCGTGGATGGTAAAACGCCTGTTGGTTGACAAAAAGAAGCTTGAATGTTTCAATTGTCACAACACTGGTCACTTCGCTAGGAATATAGCGCGAGCGAAAGGGGACAAACTGATGGGAAAGAAGAAGAGAGATTCCTCTTTATCAACCACAATAAACTGGAGTCAAGAGAAGAATCAGATGGTTTTTTTGCTGACAATGGATGATAGTGATTGAACATTGGGGAAACATACCTAAGCTGAAGAAATAAATCATGCACTTATGGCTATCAGCTCAAGCAATGAGGTAACTTTGTGTTCTAAAACTTGCATTGATTCATACAATTCTCTTAAAACACTATGTGATGAACAAATGAATTAGTTAGGTGATCAAGAAGCACAAATACTTGCCTATAGTCAAGCTGTTAAGAAACTAGAAGCTCAAACTTGTTACTTTTCAAAAACAGCAATTTTCTCTAAATGAAAAGCTTACATTTCAGGCTCCATGAAATATATGAAAAAAGAGAGAAAAGCTTAAAAGAAATAGGAGAATAGGAAATGAAGCTGTCAAAGAAAAGGAACAATTGCAGAAAACAGTGGATTCATGGAAAGATTCTTCCAAGAATCTTTGGAAATTAATTGATTCTGGCATGAGTTCAAACAGTAAAATTGGCTTAGGATTTGAAATAAAATCAAACAATGAAGGTTTCTAAAGTTTTGAGGAGAAATGTAACTCTCTGTTTTTAAATGTTCAAAAGAGGATTCAATAGGAAAGCCTTCGTACGTAATTTACAAGACCAATGAGTTTAAAGGAGTCCCCAACACATTCCCCCTTAATAAGGTGTATGGGGAGATTATACTCCTAAACTCACAAAGAAATTAATGATTCTTGTATGTTTTATGTAAGAAGGTCCTCAAAAACCTGAAATTAGTGTGTCCAGATGACAATTCTTCTGAGCATGTCCCACCGTCAATCCAATGACATGAAGGATCTTTTGGAGAATACCTCTGAGCACTCTTTTGAGTGAATCAGAAAGTGTTTATGAAAACCAAATGAGATGTCTCAGTCAAGATTGGGAGTAACTATTGAATAAAGATGTGTCTGCTCCAAAATCAAAAAGAAGTTGCACCTAGTTTGTGTCTACATCACATAAAAACACCTAGGCAACCACTCAAAGATAATGTAAACACATAAAGTAAATGAGGAAGAATGGAATGATATGATGGAAAAAGAAACTCGGGGAATGTAACTCTATTACAAAGAAGAAAATTTTGTGTTTGCTGGTAGTCTAAAGTCATTTAATTAAAGATTATACAAATTAAGAAAAAAAAATGGCACGGGAAGCTGAGTAAAGAGTTGATAATACTGGTAGGGGTGACAAAAATCCAGATTGGACAATGCAAACATGATTAATCACTCTAATAAATTTGTTCCTAGATCAGTACAACTTAATGCTGGTAGGCCAAATTTTAATTCTGTTAGGCGCCAAAAATTAAATACAGGTAGGACAAATATTAGTTCTGGTAGGCCTAAAGTTAATATTGTTAGTCCTAAAGTTAATTATGTTAGACCAAGACAACCAGTACCTCACAAGATCTCAAACAGTTTGAGTCCCAAAAGACCACAGATGAATCACATTAATCAAAGAAGGGATTTTTCAACATCATATTCATCTATAAGAAGACCCTTTGCAAAATCAAACAGCCACAACTGGCTCATACTAAAGCTGTAATGGAAGTTGGGACTGCTGTTAAGACCTCAGCAAATATAATTGGATGTAACTCTAGGCCCAACCTTCAATACACAGATAGACCTACTTTATTAGAACTGGAATGCTAAAGGTCCAAGGCAGACCCAACCTGCAAAGGCCCCTGTGTCTGCCTTGTGGACCTTTAGCATTCACAGTTCTAATAAAAGTAGGTCCACAGTTATAATTGAATTGGCCTATAGAACCTCCCCAAATTAAATAATATGCTGAGGTCTTAACACAAGATCCCCAAACTTCCCAATACAGCATTAGATAATTAGCCCTTTTGATGCAGTCTATTTTGCAAAGGGTCTTCTTACAGAATAATAAGAGTTGAAAAATCCTTCTTTGATTAATTTGATTCATCTAGTCTTTTGGACTCAACTGTTTGGAGTCTTGTGAGAGCAGGTGTCTTGTTCTAACAGCATTAACCTTAGGACTAACAGTAGTAGACTTTAGGCTACCCAGGACTAATATGTGTACCTACCGTATTAATATTAGGCCTAACAGAATTAAACTTTGGCCTAACCTGCATAAGATGTACTGATCTAGGAACAAAATTTAATAGAGTGATTAATCATGTTTTGCATTGTCCAAACTGGTTTTGTCCACCACCATTAACCAGTATTAAACAACCCTCTTTTACCTCAGCTTCCTTGCCATTTTTTTTCAGTAATAGTCATAATCTTTAATTAAAAGACTTAGGACTACCACAAACGAAAACATTTTCTGTCTTGTAAAAGAGTAACCTTCCCCTAATCTCTTTCCATCATATCATTCCAAATCTTCCTATAACTTTATTGTGTTTCATTTTCTTTGAGTGGAGTGCCTTAGATTTTTATGTGTGAGAACACAACTAGTGCAACTTCTTTTGATTTGGAGCAAGACACATCTTTTTCATTAGTTACTTCCAATCTTGCTTAACATCTCATTTGGTTTTACATAAACTTTCTGAATCAGTCTCAAAAGAGTGCTCAGAGGTATAACAATTCCCACAAGATCCTCACTGTCATTGGATGACAGGGTGAATGCACAGAAGAATTGTCATCTGACACACTAATTTCAGGTTTTTTATTGAGGACCCGTTCTACATAAACATACAAAGAATCATTAATTTCCTCTTGTGGTTAGGAGTATAATCTCCACTTAAGGGATGTGGGACCTCCTTAAAATCAATTGGTCTTTGTAAAAATCTACTGAACGAAGGCTTTTCCTAATGAATCCACTTTTGAAATTATAAACAGAGAAGTTCATTTCTTCCTCAAAACTTATAACCATCATGTTTGATTTTATTTCAAATCTAACCAACTTACTGTTTGAACTCATGCTGATCAATTAATTTTCCAAAGATTCTTGGAAGAGTCTTTCCATGAAACCCACAGTTTTTCTGCAATGTCCTTTTCTTTGACTGCTTTCATTCCTATTCTCCTATACATTTAAGCTTTTCATCTTTTTTCATATATTCATGAGCCTGAAAATGTAAGCATTTCATTTAGAGAAAAGTGCAGTTATATTGAAAAGGAACAAGTTGAGCTTCTATTTTCTTAACAGCTTTGACTAAAGTGCAAGTATTTGTGCTTTCTTGCTCACTCTAACTGATCATTGTTTCATCAATAGTGTTTTAAGAGAATTGTATGATCAATGCAAGTTTTATAAACACAAGTTAACCTCATTGCTTGACATGATAGCCATAATTGATGATTTATTTCTTCAGCTACGCGGTATTTCTCCCCCAATTGACAATCCCATCTTCCATTGTCAGCAAACCCATCTGATTCTTCTCTGCTTCCCAGTTTCTTGTTTTGATAAAGAGAATCACAGAGTCTCTCTTCTTCTTTCCATCATGTGTCCCCTTTGCTGTACATTCCCTAGCAAAGTGACCAGTGTTGTGACAATTGAAGCATTCAAGCTTCTTTTTGTCAAAGCCAACAGGTGTTTTTCCATCCACGCAAACTCTCCTTCCTGTTTTCTTATAGAACTTCTTCATTTGAATAGCAATCATTGTTATCTGCCAATTTATGTCCATCTCTTCAATGTCTACATCATCAATTTGTTCCAGATCTTCATGAAGTAAGTCCCAGTCCTCTGATTGTTTGGCAAAGAGGGAATAGATAACTTCATCAGCAAAACCAGCAAGAACTTCTTTTTCAGGAATATTGGTTGAAGAAGTAGAAGGAGTGCAAGTACTGTAGGCACCAGTAAGACCAGACTTAACTTTATTAGTGCTACTTTTGCTTTGTGAAACAAAAGCAACATTTTGAGCACTTGAAGATGTTTTTGAGGCACCTTGGATTTCCTGCTCAAAAACTCTAAGGTTATTGTACAAATCATCAATAGATAAAGTGTCAACCTCTGGTTTAGTTCTCATAGTCATTGCCAGATTAGACCATGCTGGGGGCAAAGATCTGAGAAACTTATGATTTGCATCCTCAGTTGATACTTCAGCACCATGAGCTTCCAATTGAGAAAGTAACTGTTGAAATCTGTCATATCCCTTTTCTAGCCCTTCTGAATTGGATATTTTAAATGCTTCAAACTGTTGTTTGAAAACAGCCTTCTGCATTTTCTTTGAATTTGCATTACCACCAAACCTAGTTCTGATGGATTCCCAGATCTCTTTTGCATCATCCATTCCATGAAACCTTCTCATATGCTCCTTGGGAATGGCCATCAGCAGGATATTCTTAGCCTTCCTTTCCTTTTCAACAGCTTGAATTTCTGCAGCAGTTACTGGTGAAAGTACTCGAACAATACCATCCTTTCCAGTTGAAATTCTCTTCTTGGAGTTTCCATTCTGAATTACCTTCCATACTTCATTGTCAATGTACTCAAGGTAATGCTCCATCTCCATAGCCCATATATCATACTCCTTCTTCTTCAGAATTGGGAGTTTGATATTTGAGATAGCAGTTGTTTGAAGAATCACCTGTTGTTGTTGTTTAGGTGCAGCATCAGTGTCTGATGTATTTTCATGGTTTGATTCTTCATCATCACTGAGATGTTATGAGAACTCATCATTAGCAGGTTGAGACATTTTGTAAAGAATCGTAGGAGAGTGTAGTTTGTGGTTCTAGTGATTCTTCTTACTCAGAGTCCCTCTACAGGCTCTGATACCACTTGTAGGTCCTTGGTTTAGGATATATACAGCCTTTGTAAGATGATAGCTAATTTGAATAAATTCAAATCAACTATGAGAGACACTGACTATGACAATCAAGTGTTAATGCGAAATCTTAACACAAGAATTAAGAAGAAACAATAATACCAAGTTGCTATTAAGCTCTAATGCTTCTATTGATATTTCAATCACGTACATAACATTGTGCCTTAGAGTTTTTTTTATACACCAAGAAAACCCTAATGGGCTTTACAAACGTGTGAAAAGATAATACATATTTTTTCCTAAGATATCTCTAAGATAACTATTACTATTCTGTTACATAAACAGACTTAACTAAAACAGAATTAACTAAATATGACCAGTACTAACTTAGTACTGCCAGACTTAACTTAGTACTGCCAGTATTAATTCAATACTAACAGAACTAACTATTACTACCATACTTAACTACCAGACTTAACTGTTATACTACCAGTATTAAGTCTGTTACAAACTATTTCCCAACACAAAACATTTTATTCTAAAACATTTTATTCTAAAGCTATACTAAATAATTGAAAAAGGATAAAAAAATGAATCGAATTGAAGATCTGCAAATAAATGAATACCACCCGATTTATTTAGCTAAAACAAATAATCAAATTCGATCTAGCTAAATAAACCCTTAAGCTTCGCGCCTCATGAGTTGACCGGTACCAAAATCACAAAATTAAACAAACCGTTAACACATATATACATCAATTGCAATTTTCTTTTAACAAATCGGCCCAACAGAGATTTTAAAATGAAGGCCCAATTCAAATTAAACAAACTAAACGCAGCCTATGTGGTCTAAAAACCCAATTGCTAATACCAATCAATCGCAGTCCAATTATGAATTCAAACCAACAAGCAGGCTCAATTAAAAATCCAACGCTAGACAAAAACTGAATTTGCGAAACAGTTGATTAACGAATTTAAACAATTGAAAACTAGTAATTGAAAGTGCTAATCTCCTTAAGCTAGAACTTATCTATTAAACTAAACCGAATAAGCCACAAAATAACGAAAAACTAAATAAGCCAAATTAACGAGCAAGTACTAGAATAAGTTTTTTAAACCGAGATCCAAACACAAACACGAATCAATAAGCTAATGAAATTAAGATATCATTACCACATAAGCACTACTATTTTATAACTAGACTAGATAAGCTTTTCGAGACTATCTTTAGAGGAATTAGCACATAAAACAACAAGCTAACTGAGATCATAGCAAAACTAGACGAGATCTAAATCAATAAGCAATAACCGAACCAATGAGCTGAACAAAACTATCAACAATAAGCCACAACGAAACTGAAATAAGCACTCAAAATATTAATTGCATCATAACACCCAAACGAGCTAAAACGAAAAAAAACTAGCAAACCTTTTATAAGCTTAACATGATTCTGAATAAGCTATTGGTTAGCTTAAACAGATTTGAATAAGCTCAGAGCAAAACAGAAATTAAGCATTCAAAAATAACAAAGCAATAAGCACTTTTTAGACAAACCTTAATTTTCATTAAACCAAACAAACTCACATTATAATATCTGAAATAAGCTTGGAAACAGCCTTACAATAAGCTCTCATAAGCTGCACTAAAGCTACAATAAGCTGAAAAACACAAATAAGCTAAAAATTAATCTAATCCTAAATTTACTTCTAAAATCTAACTCTAACAAAATGAGGAGGCGGAGTAATATTTATAGCCACAAGAGGGTGTGTTTTGTAAAATTCGACCAGCCAATCATTGGCCTCTAATGTCATTCCCTAGGATCGTGTAAAAATAACAAATGGATCCGCCGTTGTTTGGAGGCCACGTGTCCTCCACTTTTCGCTTTATTCGTACGCTGGATTTCTGTCCCTTTCTAGTTTGTGAAACGCGCTCCATTCTTGCTGCTTACCATGTACGCGTTTATTTCCCACTGTTGGATCAATTTGCATTCATATTTATAACATGAATCTATACTTAGTTATAAGTCTAGCAACGTGGTCCTCTTTAATTTCGAACTATCTAATGGCAAACGTGGGGAGTACACATGATTTTATTTGATTTAATTTTAATTCCTCGTGACTTGACGTCGCATATTTATTTACATAAAAGATTTTGTGCCTTTATAAATTAGGCTTGTATATAGGATTATTAACAATAGGCAGGATGGCTCGTCACAATATGTTATGGGGTTTAGGGCTGGCATATTTGATATGAAGGCATAACGTGGGGGTGTTATGGTAGGATTAGAGAGTGCGTGATTATGGGTTTGGAGATGGGGTAGTTGAAAGTATTATGAGTGGGACTGTGTTGGTTGTTGTTTACGTGTTATTTTTGAGCAGTTTTTGACCAGTTTTTGAGAAAGTGATTTTAAGGTGGGTTGCAGGTGAAGCCGACATTGTATGTTTTTTTAAAATTTTTCACTTAATGTCGGGGACTTAGTGGTTGGGAGTGTGTGGGGTGTGGGCTCGTGGCAACGTGGTTGTGGGGTGGTTATGGAACCCCAACCGCGGGTAGAATGGTTGGGGCAGGTGGCTTGTTTATGATCTTTTAGAAATCAGTATATTTGAATGGGAGGGGAACATATCGGATTTGGGGGGTTTTATTGAGGTGGTTAGTTTGTAGGTCTTGTAAGAAGCTTGTTATGATGTACAACTCACATAAAACAAGTACAAGCGAAAAAGGTCCATTAAAAGATTATAAAAATTATTAATTAGTCATGCACCCACCGTTTTAAATACTTTATTAATTAAAGACAAATAACTAAGATAAAATGTCTTCGTGAAGGCCTTTTAAGTACTGGAGGTTCTTCATCTTGGACTTTTCACAATCCTTCAAACAAGATTAAATAGAATTCATAACGACCAAAATTATACAGATTAGATGCAACAACTATCACATAAATAATATAAATTGTGTATTACTTTTCCTCCTTTTTTACTTTATTTGTATCTCTAAATTTTATTTTTTGTCATTTTACCCCGATGGGCCTCTTCTAAGACCTCTGTTTTGATTTATTTTTTTTAGCCCGAAAGAATTATAAGCCAGGGTTAGGGTATTGTTTTATTTTGTGCCGCGTATATAAATATACGTGAATCTACAAGTGGAGGGCACAACTGAGTACAGTGTTTAACGTATGGGGGAGGGGTGGCGGACGTCTGATTTTTGGAAATAGGTAGTTTCGGATGTTTAATTAAGGCTCGGTAATGTCATATGCTCTCGTCGTGGTGTTATGGTATTTGAAACTGTGTAATTAGGACGCTGTTAGCATACTATATAATTCATTTTGTTGTATACTTGATTCTTCAATTCTAACCTTTTTAACATTTAGGCTCTTTATGGCAATGAACATTTTATTACTTTCGACTTCTTTACATCCTCTAGGATCTTTATCGGCACCATAAGTAATCTCACATCATTGATTAACTATAACATTTCAACATTTTTAAACGAAGGTCGTTAATGGTGTCGTTTGTTATATAATGCAATTCTTGCCATTCTGTGTTTTTTGGTGGAATTTTGCAGGTATTTTAGAGTGGTTGGGAAAGTTGTCGTAGTGGATGAGGAGGCGTTAGGGTGGGGTTTGGAATAGTTGTGATTTGGGTTGGTTTTATTAAGGTGGGGTGGATTCTCTCTAATATCTAATCTATCTATCGTGGAGTGTAGATATAGTGTTATTTATATATATATATATATATATATATATATTATATATAAAAATATATATATATATAATATATATATATATATTTACATATAATATATAGATTATATATTATAATGAAACATGCTCAATGGGAGAAAGAAAAAGCCACAATTCACTACTTATGAGCTTGAAAGAGATCCAAATACTCTACGTTTAGCAATATAACTTACTATTTTACATAATACTCTCACTATTATTTTTTTCGCTTTATTCTTTGCCAAAAAAATTTAAAGTTAAGGCAATACGCTTAGTCTCCAAAAGTTTACGGAAAAGCTAGTGTGCCAAACTCGGTCAAGTCAAATAGCTTACCTACGTTCTATCGGGATCTATTATTTCTTATGATTTTTATATTTTCATCATTTTTACAAACTTTTTTTTTCATTCAAATAGAACAATTAAAAATTTTAAAATTTTGACGTACAAAACGGGGGTTTGCAAAGGACTCAACAAGGCAACAGGCTTAGATATATTTCGGAAGATCCCCCCCCCCCCCCCACACCCCCACCCCCACACCCTATAACCCCCCCCACCCCCAAACCCCCCCCCCCCCCCCCCCTCCCCACCCCCCCCCCCCCCACACACCCCCCCCCCCCCCTCGACCACACCCCCCCACCCCCCCACCCCCCCCCCACCCCCCCCCCCACACCCCCCCGCCCCCCCCCCCCCCCCCCACCCCGCCCCCCACACCCCCCCCTCCCCCCACACCCCCCCCCCCCCCCCCCCCCCACCCAACCCCCCCACCCCACCCCCCACACCCCCCTCCACCCACCCCCCCCCCCACCCACCACCCCAATCTCCCCCCCCCCCCTCCCCCCCACCCCCACCAACCCTCCCTCCCCCCCCCCACCCCCCCCACCCACCCCACCACCACACCACACCCCCCCCCCCCCCCCCCACCCACACCCCCAAAACCAACACACACTCTAGATGGGAACATTGGCCTATATTGTTAAATATATATATATGCGGTTTTACCCACACATTACCAAGACAACGATAAAGGCAAATGCAAAAATCTTCCAATGTGTGATAGGAGCTAATTATATGTAACTTTACTTGATCAAGGAATTGACAGAATCCAAAATAAGTAGCCTCCACCCTCCTAGATCCCCCCCAAGATCGTAACGACCCGGATGATTGTCAAGGATTGAATGCAAGCACGGAGTCTCTTCATGATCTTATGAAATCCTGCAAAAATCGGGAACCACATACCAATAGAAAGAAGTAGCACGCCCCCACACTTGGGCTATAAAATCATACACTCAAACTTATTATTAAGGAAAACTTGGAAAGAAGGAAAAGACACGGGTGGCATTTCAGAGAAGAGCTGTTTTTGTGAGGGTCCTATTGACTTGGAACTCTACACATTTAATCGTGATAATTAGCGAAATTGAAAACAAGTGGAAAGAGCAACATCTCTACGGACTTTCATTAAAGATGGTTGGTATAAATCACATTAAGGCATATATAAGTTCCACTCTGATGATGATCACCACGCTCTAGAAAAAGAAAAATGCAAAGATAAAAAGCGGAGTTGACGGAAAAGTCAAAATTGATTTCTCACTCTCGGAGAGATCGAAGAAAAGAAAAGGAGAATCCACCGGAATAAGTCGAATTAAGGAAGGTTTGATAAAGAGAAATTACAAAATTATTTCGAGGGGGAAACAGATAAAAGGCGCATCTCAAAGGATCGTCTCAATACTGTAGGAGATAAAAAATTTCTCATAAATCCCGTGCATGGTCGAGAATCTTTGAACCCACTTTCTCTTCCTACCTTCTTTTTTTGTGTTCATCATTTAAGAATCTTGGTTCATGATCTAAAAAATACCTCGGATATGGAGACTTGGGGGGAAAGTCGGGTCATTAATAAGCAATCTCCTCAAAGGTAGAATCTATATCCCCTCCGAATCATGGATAACCGTACCTTAACATAGTAGAACTTCAATATATAGAAAAAAAGCATCGATTTCATCAATTACAACTCTCTGGGTAGAAAAATCTAATCCTCATTAGAATATGGGAAGCAAGAGGGGTGTCTAGCAAGTCCCCGGCTCCATCAAGTTTAAGGAACATAGGAGTCCTACTCTCGATCTGATGTCCTCTAACCCGCTAATCAAAAAAAGAGGGTTGTACTACCACTAGTAGATATTTTAGTTCTCGAACTTCGTTAAGAGGGTATCGATGTAAATTTTAACATTGTCTTCCGGAACGTCCTCATCGGAATAGTGTATCCTTAGCAACTAGTGGGAAAATAATTAATTTGATTGAAGAGAGGAGTTTTTGAGAAAGTCACGGAATTTCACTATCAGGAATGTTTCTCTGGAGGAGGAAAAATCACTCACCACGGAAGTAAATCACAAAAATATCAATATCAATCCTCTGAGAATATCCTCGGAACTCACTTGGTGTTTGGAAACATGGTCTCAAACATAGACTTTATGAATCTAGTCCGATTCCTTTTCAGGATAATGCTAAGATGTCGTCCCAATATGATGAAAACGAGTCCTAGGGTTCCTCGGTTCCGTACAGTCGGGTGTGATTTTGCTTTGCGAATTTATACATAATCATTTAGTTGTATTGTGTATCAATCAATCGTAGTCAATATATGAATATTACATTATGGAGTTATACTTGAGTTGCTATTGCTCCTTCTTGCTCTTTTCTGAACTACCTGATTAGCCCGCTTGCTTACGTTATATACGCTTTTCAGTCATACACGTTGTTTCAAAATTTATTTAATAGTTTCGTGATTAATTTAGAAAGTTTTGAAGCTAAGCATTTTCTGGCAATTGCAAGGTGTATTTTGATTGTCGGCCTATTGCGCTGTTGGAAGGGGTGGTTGAAGTGACGGTTAATTATTGATAGAGATGTTAGATGTGGAGGAATGGGTTTGTTAGCAGTGGATTTGGCCATCGTTCGATTATTTTTAATTAGCTTTGCTATTTCTATGAAAATTTCCTTATTCGATCTAAGAGGAGGTGGATGTGTGTCGGATATAATTGCGGGGGGTGATTATGGGTCTAATACCGGATTTTATTGGAAAATTTTAACTTATTTGGGAGCACTTATTTTTGGCAGGAATCGCGCGGGTACATTGGTTTGGTGCTGGTGGTTCCCGGGTTGGGGGAAAGTCCAAGGAGGAAATTGTTTTTGTGTGTGAATCGGAGAATAATGTAGAGGGTTGGTTAATCCAATGTCTTGATCTGTAACAAGGACCCTTGATAAAAGACGGTATGTGTTCCCTGTTTGACAAATAAATAAACCCGGATGTGAGTTCCATAAATGGCTTGTAGTGGCGTTGTGGAGGCTGTGTTGAAGAGAAAGTTTGGTGTTTTTATTATAAGAATAAGGAATTTGGGGTAATAGAACATAATATAAATCAAGGGTATTTATTGTCAATTTCACATTCTTAAAAATATAAAATATTTTTATACAAATTATATATATAAATTTTGATACATTCATCGTTATTAATCATCGATCGATGCTTTATAAATCAATTACGTTATATAATTAACGTAATTTATCTTCGACTAACTTTTAAAGAAACTTGAAACTATAATGTATCACATTACTAGGTAGCTTCATGTGAGGAGTTCCATTTGGTTATACGTTTTGATGACTTTGCTAGATTTACGATTTAAAGTGTCCTGACTCCTCAAATATTTACTACATGACCTCTGAATTATGATGGCCCGGACAGTGATACGATATTTCCACAATGTTTCAATCAAAATGATATTACATTAAAGGCTTTATGACATTTATGTTGTTGTTTTTACACGTTTCAAATAAACCCTCAGATATATAATATATATATTTAATAAAATACATATACATATACGTAAGCTAAGTATCATACAAATTATTCTTAGGAAAGAATAATAAGTAATCAACACGGGTATCGTTCTCCTCGGTAAGAGGTGAATGAAAATCTACGTTCAAGTTGTAAATCGAGCTTGATTGTTATTCAAGCTTTTGGTTTTGGTTTTAAACTAATTAAACTAATATTAATTCTAAGATTTAAATCTACAAGATTATACTAAAATTGATCTAAAAGATATAAATGACAAATATGCTTAAAAAGATATAAATGAAAAATATGATTGCTAAGTGACGTGAAAAGTTCTTTAAGTGTGGATTTAGGTTTATTAACGAATTATAATCCTTAGAAAAGATAATTTTCTCACAACGTTGATTTATTTCAAAAACGATCTATTAAAAAGAAAATAATTACAAGATGTGTAATTTGATTATTCTCCGGATTTTGCCCTTTAAACAATCAACTTACAAATCTAAATAATCCAACAAATTATTAATCTCTAAACCTTTTTTAAATCCACACTTAATTCTCAATTCACAAATATCACTTAACAAGCACTAATAAAACTACTTGCTACTCATAATGATCAAACAAACAAAGCAAAATATTTTATTCTAAAGCTACACTAATTAATTGAAAAAGGATAGAAAATTAGACCAGATTGAAGACCTGCAATTAAACGAATACCACCCGATTTATTTAGCTAAAACAAATAATCAAATTCGGTCTAGATAAATAAACCCTTAAGCTCCGCGCCTCGTGAGTTGACCGGTACCAAAATCACAAAATTAAACAAATTGTTAACACATATATACATCAATTGCAATTTTCTTTTAACAAATCGGCCCAACAGAGATTTTAAAATGAAGGCCCAATTCAAATTAAACAAACCAAACGCAGCCTATATGGTCCAAAAACCCAATTGCTAATACCAATCAATCGCAACCCAATTATGAATTCAAACCAACAAGCAGGCTCAATTAAAAATCCAACGCTAGACAAAAAACTAAATTTGCGGAACAGTTGATTAACAAGAACGAATTTTAACAATTGAAAACTAGTAATTGAAAGTGCTAATCTCCTTAAGCTAGAACTTATCTATTAAACTAAACCGAATAAGCCACAAAATAACGAAAAACTGAATAAGCCAAATTAACGAGCAAGTACTAGAATAAGCTTTTTAAACCGAGATCCAAACACAAACACGAATCAATAAGCTAATGAAATTAAGATATCATTACCACATAAGCACCAC